>OV743721.1:22646724-22803158 GCA_928272305.1 Volucella inflata
CAAGGCTAAATTCGCCAACATTAGCCTTATATGCGCACATGCCCCCACAGAGGAGAAAGATGACGACACCAAAGATGCCTTCTACGAGGTCCTTAACAAGACCTACGAGCAATGCCCTAGCTATGACATTAAAATTGTCCTTGGTGATTTTAATGCAAAGCTAGGAAGAGAGGGTATCTTTGGTAGAACAATCGGAAAATATAGCCTGCACAACACCACCTCCGATAACGGATTCAGGCTAATCAACTTTGCACACGGTTCCCACATCTCGACATACACAAAAGGATTTGGAGACAGTCAACCAGATTGATCACATTGCGATCGACGCAAGACACTCCTTCAGTATTATGGATGTCCGACCGTTCCGAGGAGCCAACATCGGCTCGGACCATTACCTTGTTGTAGCCAAGGCACGGTTGCGAATATCCCAAACTACGCCAAGACAAACTAATGCTGTGAGAAAATTCGACGTCAGACGGCTATAATCGCAAGAAATTGCCAAGTCCTTTTCCAATCGTGTGTTTTTTTTAATCTTTTAAGAGGTCCAATGCCGCCAGCATCAAGCATCGAAGACCATTGGAAACACTGCCAAAACGCCATCAGAGATACCGCTTCTGATGTGCTGGGTTTTACTCGTCCACCACAACGAAACCCCTGGTTCGATGATGAATGCCGGCAAGCACATGCAGCTAAGCAAGATGCATATAACGCGGCGCTGCTTAGAGAGACCAGAGCTGCTCATGAGCTCTATGAGCACCGGCTTCTCAGGAGAAAGAAGAAAGAGCATGAGAAGCGCGCGATCGGGGAAATTGAGAGATGCTACTCCAGGAATGAGGTTCGGAAGTTTTACCAAAAGGTAAAAATAACATAACAAGGGAACATCGTAGTAGAATCACAGTCGATGCTGACGATTTGGAAGACCACCCGACCTGGATGAAGTAAAGATAGCCATATTGAAGCTTAAGTCCAACAAAGCTGCTGGAGCGGATGGCCTTACTGCCGAGCTCTTCAAAGCGGCAGCCGATGACTTGGTAAGGAGCATACACCAACTTATCTGGAAAATATGGTCGGACGAAAGTATGCCCGATGAGTGGAACCTCAGCATTGTTTGTCCGATTCTCAAGAGAGGAGACCCTCTGAACTGCGCCAACTGCAGAGGCATCAGTCTCCTTAACATCGCATATAAGATCTTATCTGCCGTATTGTATGAACGCCTGAAGCCGTTCGTCAACAACCTGATAGGTCCATATCAGTGTGGCTTCAGGCCAGGAACGTCCATCATCGACCAGATATTCACACTACCGCCGATCTTGGAGCAGACCAATGAGCTTCAGATCGATACACACCACCTATTCATCGATTTTAAGGCCGCGTATGAGAGCATCTATACAGACGAGCCGTACAGAGCAATGTCTTGTTTCGGCATCCCTGCCAAACTCGTCCATCTGTGCAGGATGACGATGGAGAATGAATGACTGGAAGTTGAAAATCAACTTTCAGATGTCGGAAACCATTCTCTTTAGGACGCCGTTGTCTGGAGCATCTAGGGATACCAGAAAAAATTGGCAAAAGTCCTCGATCATTGGACAACATGGACAGCCTCTTGCCTGTCGAAATGTAGTCAGATACCTTGGGATCTGGCTAGATCAGTTTCTGTATTTTAACAAAAATGTAGATGCTGCTCTGGCCAGAGCTAAAGGCGATTTTGCCGTCACAAAGAGACTGTTTTATAGCAGCCAACTCGATGCGAGGGTAAAGATAATCTGCTACATGGCCCTTATCAGGCCCATGCTGGTATTTGGGTGTCCCGTGTGGTTCAATGTACGAGCAAGCTTAATGGCAGAGATTCGGGTGTTTGACAGGGCTTGCCTTAGGGCTTGTCTGCGCTTGTTCAAAACACCAGAGTCGGAGTTCAATTTTTTTTATCCTAATGAGGTCCTTTACAACAGGGCGAATCTAATACGAGTGGACAACTTCGTAATTAAGCTGACTCGAAGGCACATTGTAAGAGCAATGACCTCGACGAATAACCTGATATCTGGGGCTTACTACCCCAATTATCTTTATCATAAGAGTGTGCGCTCTAACGGCTTCGTTCCACCGGAAGCATTCCTCTACCTTGATCAGATAGGGTTGATCCAGGATAAATCAGCGGTTCCGTTAATCTTCCATGTTGCTCGGACAGCTGGGGACAGGCGACTCAACTACAACAGAGAAGTCGCGCACGGCAGCCTGGATCGTCTCAGGTTCAGTAGGGCGGTGGGGAATCGCGATAAGTGGGATATCGTTCGGCAGCACCAGCATTTCTGGTGGTTGAATGATGGAGAAGATGTTTCGTCGTCGTTTCCGTCAATTACGGACCAGCCTCACTAATGAGGCAGAGCTGACCAATCTATTTGTTCTGTAAGTAGCGATGGCCAGCTTGCATAGGTTTAGGTTTACATTTAACAAATATATATATATATATTAGTATATACAAAGGTATATACTAATATACTCGCATGTATATTATTATGTGTAATGTCTATGTGCTTATATGTGTGTATTGTGTATGTATTTTAACTAGCCTAAGGTTTATTTTAAGTTAGATATTAAGTTTTTATAAAAAATACAAAATTTTGTCCATACGCTAAGTTTTTGTTAACAATGTTTTTCTTAGCCTTAAGTATAGAAAATTAATATCATAAATAAAATGTAAATGAAGTCGAAAGACATAGATATAAGAATTTCAAGATGCTAAGAGTGCCTGTGTAGGGCCAGTAAGTTAGTATAAGATTGTTTAGTAATTTTAAGCTAGCATTTAAGCATTTTTTGTTAGTATGTAAGAGTTAATGATTAAGAGAATAAAATGCATTGAAAACTGAAAAAAAAACTGAACGATGGAGAATGCACGCTGCTCCATCAGGGTCGGTAAAGATCTCACCGAGAACTTTGATGTCCAGAAAGGATTTAGACAAGGCGATGCGCTGTCATTCGATTTTTTGTACATCGTACTTGAAAGAATAGTGCAAAACTCACGAGCAAACACAAGATTCACTATCTTTCAAAAGTCCGTCCAACTACTCGCATACGCCGACGATATTGACATAATCGGGAGAAAACAGCGTGATGTCAGTGGCGCTTTCGCGAGTATTGAGACGGAAGCGGCGAAAATGGGTTTAGCGGTCAATGAGGACAAGACCGAGTATATGCTGTCAAGCAAAAAGGACAACCAACACAGACGTCTCGGGCAGAACGTCACCCTCGACAGATATAACTTTGAGGTAGTTAAGGACTTTGTCTACCTAGGCTCTGCTATAAATACAGACAACGACACCAGCGCTGAGATCAAGTGAAGAATAACTCCTGCCAACCGCTGTTTCTTTGGGTTAAGAAGGCAATTGAGTAGCAAAGCCCTCTCTCGGACAACAAAAGTCACCTTTTATAAGACCTTAATAATCCCGGTCCTGCTCTATGGCGCAGAGGCATGGACATTATCAAAAATGGATGAGGGTGTTCTTGGTTGCTTCGAGCGAAAAATTCTGCGGGCGATCTTCGGTCCCGTCTGCATTTACGGTGAGTGGAGGAGGAGATACAACGACGAACTGTACGGACTGTACAGCGACATGAACCTAGCCAGAAGAGTGAAGATTTACAGACTCAGATGGCTGGGTCATGTAGAGCGCATGGAAATCAATGCTCCGGTCCGAAAAGTCTTCGAATCCACCCCTGAGGGAGAGCGCAGTAGAGGAAGGCCAAGACTCAGGTGGCGCACGCAAGTGGAAGAGGACCTCAGCCAACTTAGCGTGCGAAACTGGAGACAGCTAGCCAGGGATCGAGCTAGCTGGAGAAGCTTGTTGACTGTGGTCCAGGTCCACCGCGGACTGTAGGGCCACTTAAAGAAGAAGAAGAAGACTGGCTAGTAATTCTTTTTCATTTGTATTATAATTTTGCTCTGTCTCATTTAAAGTTTGTTAAATAAATGCTATAGGTTTTTTGTTTTGGGACAGTATTGCACCGATAGCAAAATTACTTGCATTCGTGATTAATTCAAATGGTTTATTAAACTCTAGTTGAAATAATTCAACGTGTGCTTGAAGAGTTTCTCCTAGTTCATTTTATGCACCTAATGCTGGTTCATCTTGGTTTATTTTAACCTTTACACTTTGATTTTTACCAACTCCACCATTTTATCCTCTGAGGTGTATTGTGAATGGTTTTACAATGTTGCCAAGTTTCGAATGAAATTTCTATAATAACTTGCTAAACCTAAAAATGACTTAAGTTCTTTAAAAATTGAAGGAAAAGGATTATTTCTTATTGTATCGACTTTCCTAGGATCGGCTGTTATTTTATTATGTGTCCTAGGTATTCAACAGAATTGTTGAAGAAGTCTGATTTTTCTTTAGATATTTTCATATGAGCGTTATGCAATGCATTTACTATAGTTCAAATATGTTCTATGTGTTCTTCAGGCGATGAATTCTGTTTTTTCTGTCTAATTCTGTTATGATTATTTGATGAAATCCTGATTTTAAGTCTAACGCAGTGAAAACTTTTGCGTTGCCTTAACTTCAAATAATCATTCCATTATCCTTCATTGGGTAGCGGTCAGTGACTGTTTGGGAGTTTAGCTTTTGAAAAACAATTACCACCCGTCTTTTAGGTCTACTTTGTTCGTCAGGGACGTTTTTAACGACGGTCCAGGTGGGGTGAATTGTAGGGACTCTTTCTTCTTGGCTGTATTATTTTACTACGTAATAACTTCTGTATTTCTTTATTTAAAATATCACAATCTGCCATAGGATCTTATGTTTTGTTCTAATTGTGCCTGTATAATTGTCGTAGCTTAAACCAAACTAGCTTCTATTCTTTACTTACACGTACACGTATTGGGAAAGAAATAGTTTACAGGATAATTCCTGTTGAACATTATGAGCAAGGGGTACTTGAAATCTTGTAACAGAACTTACGGCTAGACTTGGTACAAACTTACCTGAATCTCGGCAAGAGCGCTGTAAACAAGGCAATCCGTTTACTCGCTTTAAAAAGAAAATACTTCCAGTTTCATATTCGTCTTTAGTTACTTTAAGTAATTTTTCTTTTAAATACAGTTTTCAATACAACTATTCGTCTTTGTCGAAGGTTTGGATAAATTGAAGATATTTTTGCTGTATTTGGTGTACTCTCTTCACTTTATTGAGGTTGATGTTCCTCGATGAAGGGCTCCTTTCCCTCCTTACTGATTGTTGATTATTTAATCGGTATGAATTGTAATGAGCAGGGCCATTTGGTGGGGAATTATTATTCAGTTTGTTTTGTTGTTGAAAATTGGTTGGTGTCACATGTTGCTAAGAATTATCTACTTCCATCAGTTCAACATAATCTCTTCGGAGTAGAGAATGGTTATTTTCTCTTTGTTGATGCGCTTGGTATGCATGTCTTTTTTAACGATCATTTCTTTGGTGATAGGATATGGTCTATATTTCGTTTATTGGTTCATACCGACGAAGAGCCACGTTTTCGAAATTCAAGTTCTGATTATCATGGACTATGCAGGTGATTGCATAGGCTTCTCCCAAACTTCTGGGCTTGTTGGCATATAGGATTCCTTTAGTATAGTAACTGCCTAGACCCATTATAAACCGCATCATCATGGATATCTGATAGTCATCCAGGTCTTTTATCTTATTCCATTACTTCAATTGTTTGTTGTATTAAAGTTGAAGCTTATTAAATCTCATCGTAGAATTCAGTTAATGACTTATTTTCTTGTTTTATTTTAAACATCATATCCTTAGTAAATGTAGATGACGTTCGTGGGAATATGGTTTTCTATAGCTTCTAATACAGTTCTTAATGACGCCAATTGACTTGATATTGCATCAATATGAGCTTTGAGTGCTACAGTTTTCATCATGTTGATGTTTCTTTTTATTGGCCGGAATATATTTAGGTTTCAAGAATTCACCCTTTTTTTAAAATGATTATTTCAATTTTATAAATTTATATATTCATTAAAATTTTTTCAGAAATGTAATTTTTTTCAATATTTCAAGAAAAAGGATTTTTCCTTCTTCAGGATCGTAGAATTGTTTGCCGGGGAATACAAGATTATTTCACATCGATCCCGGTTGAGCCCCTAGTTAACTCCTTCTACAAGAAATGAGTTGAAAAACAATATTTTATTTTTTTCTGCACTGGAATGTGTGCACTTTATTGAGATATATTCTTAAGAACCATTACACAATGTGACTTATCAAAAATTTATAGTAAATGCTTCTTTGTTTGAATATTCAACTATTTTAGTGATAATGCTGACCTTTATTCTCTTTGGGTGAAAGTATTGATAAATGTCTGTTCTTTGTTTGCAGGTTAATGTTTATAATATTGGACTTTCATTTCTGTGGTTGACAGCGTGGATGATGTTTACCTACGTTCCTTAGTTTGTAATATATCGGTAGTATGACTGTTCTTTTTGGTACATGTTGTAACCTGTATACTACTATCATATTATGTGCACAATTCATTATTATCATCTCCATTATCATCGATATTCCCCTCTACAATTTCTAAGACATTGGGGTCATATACACTTTCTTCATTTTGATCGTTTTGATATAAAGACGAGTTGAGGCAAGCTCGTCCATTACACTGGCCACAAGCTGAAGAGCATTGTTACCCCGATTGCCTGCACCCAGCGAAAGCCACTACCACTTTTGCAGTTGCAAAATATTGTAGGTATTCAGCAGCTCATCTGGTGCTGGTTGTAGTATCGTTGTTATTGGTTCCGAAAGTTTCCAAATTTGTTCTTGGTAGTAGACACGATTGATATGTTGATGAGCAGCAGAAAGCCATGTAAGCTAGCGCTGTAGTTTAAGATTATTAATTTGTACATTCATGTAAGATTAATAAAAAAAAATAATAATAATACTCGTAATATGTTGATGAGCCGCTGCGTTAGTTGGTGAAAGATTTTGAATATTAATTGCACAAGTTTATTAAATTTAGTTGATATGATAAATTGCGTGTATCGAAAACCATCGATATTGCCCTCAGATTTTGGAGCATTATATATTGTCAAGAAGATACGAACTCCATTCTCAAACGATGTTTGTACAGGACAGTTTTCTTGTTCAAATACTTGAGCCAGTTGATCTAAATCGGAAAGTTTCTCCAATGTTTTAACAACAGTTTTTTTTGTCTTGCAGAAGTCGTGTCACACCCATATAAATAATAATATTATTAAATATAATGTATTAATCATTTTCCATAATTATAAGTTTTTTAATGAAAAATAATCTTTATACAACGTAATATTGACTGGGATTGGCGGTTGACCTTGCATTACGCCATATATGACTGAGCGCTGCACGCTCTGTTTCAAAAACGACTAATCGGAGAAAAAAATGTGTTAAACAGAAATTGTAGACAATTTTATGCTTTAAAACTTTTATAATAGATGCAAATATCATTGAACGCATAGAAAGCAAGATATTTGCGAAAAACTAATTTTTGTGACACGAGATTGTATGAGACTTTTGACACATGCTACTAGTTTATTTCAAAAACTGAAAATAACCAGACAATTAAGTTGTATTGGGTTGTCTTTATTATCACACAAAAAAAAAATTATTTATATTTATTTTTGGAAGATTGTTTCTTTAAAATGTGGATCATAACTGCGGCTTACATGGTCCATTTTTAAGTTCCAATTTTCAATGATGCATTTGGGCATTATGAGCGGTGTTCCTCAATCGTGGCAGGCTTGTCCATATAGACATTAAACTTAAGTAGTTTTAAAGGAAATCATCTAGAAGTGTGACGTCACTGGATGTAGGTGACAAAGCCAAAGGTTCAAAGCTTGAACTTAACTCTTCACCGAAAAGTTCTCGCAATAAAGCCATGGTTTCACGGGCTATGTGACAGGTGGTGCTGTCTTATTTGAACCAAATGTCGTCGAGACTAGGGGCTTCAATTCCAAGCAATAATTAGCTATGGCGCGTGTTATGTTTTTGTTTAAATATCTTACAGGCCAATTGCGAGATACGGCATTTCAACCTGAAAGATCTTTTGTACCAGTTCTGACACTGTGGTTAGGCTAGTAGGTTTTGCACCTTCCGAATGAAGTAAGTAAATCTACCAACAGGAGAATCCCATAGTTCAGCGGTATCAAGTTGTTCCTGAAGAAGAAATTCCGTCTGATTCCGTTAAGAGTGGGGCAGTCACATAAAATGTGTTCAGTTGTTTCGTCTTCTTCAAGACAAAGTCGGCACTCCGGAGAGTCGACTAGTCTTATTTTGTTGAAGTGATGTATTCGATCGTGATGTCCTGCAAAGTACCCTACTAGGTTTCTGATATCGTGCCGGCCTAGATTAAGATATCTTTTTGCGTTTTTATTGACGGGAAGGACAACTCATTTGGCCTGTCTTAGACCTGGAGTATCCTCCCAATATGAGATGCATTTTAAGTGATCCCAGCTTGTAGCGATTCCTTCCGTTTTATAAAAATACAATTCGCGGTCAGTTGCTAAGCAGTACCCATGCTTTCTATCCGCCTTTCCACCAGCAGGTACGTGGTGCGCGGAGTATATATATGTAAAGTATGTATTTTATGGTGGAAAATAAAATCACCAAGTTTCATTGCATAGGTGTCGGGAAAGAGTACCCTTAAAATTCCACCAGTGGCAACTCCTTTTAACTTTTACAATTGTGTGACCGTAGCAAATCCCAGTGTTCTATTTTATTCACTTCGTCTTCCAAATCTGTCACCCGGTAAATTTCCAATCAGCTCAAAGGTGTGAACGCATTAGTATGACAGTTAGAGAAATAGAGCTGTAAGCTGCACTTGCAAATTCTTCAAAGAGAGGGACAAAGCTATGTGATGGTTGGAATAATTCTAAACTTGGTAACACAAACTTGTGTTATAAAATAAAAGCTTAACAGAACAAAAATAATAGTATCTAAGCCTTGTGGCTCGATGACACTCCAGGGGCCATCTGAGCACCTAGTGTGAAGACAAGTCTAAGACAGCGAGCCTTCCTACAGCCCTCTTTAGTTTAACAGATCCGTTAGGGAGTCACACGTCCGCGACACGGATGATTCCATCTGTACCAGGCAAACTTTGGTGATGCGGCCCAACTGCCACGCCGAGCGAATTTCAGTTGGTTCGATAAGGATAACCACGTCACCGACTTCTATTGGCTTCGTAATCTTATGCCACTTTGACCGCCGAGTTATCTCAGGCAGATACTCCGCATACCAGCGACTTATAAGTTGTTTCATCTGGTGTTGAGACCGCCGACTGTACAGCTTACTGACGGCGTCATTTTCGGAGAAGATTCCGGGGGCCGTAACGTCTCTATCGGCCTCGCCAAAGAGAATCGAATTCGGGGTAAACGGCATCGGGTCGTCCGGGTCGACCGGAATGTGTGTGAGTGGTCGACGATTAATTTGGCCTTGGACTTCAATAAGAACATTACGCAGTACATCTTCTCGTGGGGTGACACCTCTAAGAACGAATTCCACACTTTTCTTGATCGAATGAATTAGACGTTCCCACGCCCCACCCATCCATGGAGAATATGCTGGGATAAACCGCCAGAGGATCCCCTCATATTTCACCGAGTGCTCGCTCAGCGCAGCTTCCATCTCCTTGAGATCTTTCTCCAAAACGTTTCTGGAACCGACGAAGTTCAAGCCGTTGTCGCTGTATAGGTAGGGGGTTACGACACGGTTAACAAGACAGCGGCAAAGTCCCATAGTGCACTGGTCTAAGCTTAGACCGTTAAGCAGCTCAATCTGAACCGCTCGAAAGGTGAGGCAAGTAAATATCATCCCGTACCTCTTTGCCGTTCCTCTGCCAAACTTCACAAGCATTGGCCCGAAACAGTCTACTCCAACGTGCGTGAAAGGCCTCTCATCAAATGCTAGTCTAGCTCGCGGAAGTTGACCCATTAACGGAGCCATCGACTGTGCTTTCCTTCGTTTGCACATGTTGCATCTCGACCTGCACACTGTTTGACTGCACACCCAGGAGACTAAAGCCCATTGAACTGCAAATCCGTATTGCGTCGCGCGTTACTGTTACTGCCTGCTCCATAGTATCGTGGCTGTTAAAGTAGTCATCTACATATGTTCTTCTAGTTAACCCATCTACTGCTTCCGGACATTCATCCTGAAAAAGATTAGCGTGATAATTCTTCACGAACTGCGAACAAGTTGGCGAACATCTGGGGCCGAACATCATGACTTCGAATATGTACACCGTGGGGTCCTTTGTGCTATCCCCATTTCTCCATAGGATACGTTGACACTGTTGATCTTCCTCCTTGACCCGGATTTGATGAAACATCTCCTTCACGTCCGCATTCACTGCCACCTTCCGTTCCCTAAATTTGAATAGCCCCGCGTGTAGTGGGACTAAGTTGTCCGGGCCCTTTTTTTGCGTGTTTAGTGAAACACCTCTAACCTTGGCGGCTACATCCATTACTACTCGAGGCTTAGGGGGAAATTTATTAGGGTTATCAACGATAAATGTAGGCGCATACCAAACCCGTGCCCACTTTTTAGCTAAATCTTGCGCCGAAGCCACTCTTGCGTACCCCTTCGAAACTAACCCCAGTATGTACTCGTTCATCCACTCCAACAGATTAAGATTCTCCTTCAAATTCCTCTCCAGACCGATAAGCCGATTGAATGGCATGGGGTAACTATCTGGAAGTTTAACACCGTCCGAAGCCCATAGCAGCCCGATCTCGTAGCGTCCACCCTCCATTCCAAAGTACGCTCCATAACATCTATCGCTCGGCGAACTTCCTTGCTTACGAGTTCTCCCTTCGGTGGCATCACTCCAAATTCTTCCGTCGTAAAATGGAGCTTTACTAGGTAGTGTAGCTCGTCTTCACTTTTAATCGCGTCGTGAAAGGCCAAATGCATAATGGGCTTAGCCACCTGATGAAAGCAAGACGCTCTAATGGTGGGTGTTGATTTACCGCAACAATCCAACCCAGTAAAGTTTTTAACGCACACGATTCTTCATCCTTACCGTGTCGTTGTCCGTGTCCTATCAAGAATTTTGCCTGATCAAGACCCACAAGAATCCTCGGCTTAGCGTTAAACAAATCAGTCAGCGGAAGTCCACGCAGATGCGGATACTGGTCCTTTAGGGTAGCAACATCGACTGTCTGACTTGGTAAATCCAAAATCTACACTGTGTACACTCCCTTCAGCAGATGGCGCTTACGGTTACCTACGCCGGAAACAGACAGATTGGTCCGAATGGCTTCCTCCACTTGGAGACCCCCTTCGTCCATTGAAGAGTTAGCTCCTCAGGTGTACCATCCAAATCCAGTTCGTCGAAGAGCTCTTTCTCAAACATAGTAAGACACGATCCATCATCGAGAAAAGCGTATGTATCAATGAATTTTCCGTTGTGGCGAATGGGCACCACCTTGAAAAAAGCCAGCATCTTACCGTCGACATGCGAAGAATTAAAATTTGGTTGAGGTTCGAATGGCTCAGCAGAAGCATTTAACTCTGCGTTCTTCTTCGGAAATGCAGAGTGTAGCAGTTGATGATGACGCCCATTACAACCATTTAGCCCACAAGTCTTCTTCTTTGCGCAGGCCCTCCAGTTGTGTTGTGATTGATCCAAGCATGTGAAGCAGATCCCCTTTTTTCGTACGTACTCCAACCGTTGTTCAGCTGACGAATTCTTGAAATCCTCGCACTGCGCCAACGCATGCTATTTTCTTCCACACTTGCCACACTTAGCCCCTTGTGGCGCAGATGAAGATGGTTGATTTGTTAGCACTCGATGTGATGTTTTAAATTGTCCTTGAAGATTTTTGCCCACGCCAGATTCCAAAGGCCTCACCAACTCCGGTGGTAAATCGGTTACTTTGCCAGTGAGAAACTCTGCAAAATCTTGTAGAGAGGCGCGGGGGAGTGCATCTTGTCTCTTTTTCCACTCCTGGTACAAACCTGCACCTAACTTGCAGGCCAGATCGGTCATCACGTAACCATTGGTGAGGTCCTGTTCTCTCCTCATTGACTTGAGGTCAGCTACGAATCCATTGACCTTGACGGCCCATTACTGTAGGTTTGCATCACTTTTTGACTTCAACGGGGGCAGCCTAAGAAGGTCCGATGTTAACCCGTGCACCAGCACATCAGCACGTCCAAAGATAGCACGTAAAAAATCCATTATCGCCACATCGTCAGAAGAGTACTTCAATCGGTCACTCACCAACTGATAAGCCTCACCTCTTAAAGCCCAGCGCAGTGGGGCCACATTTTCCTTACCAGAATAGTTACCCTCGATGGTTGTGGACCTAAAAACCTCCTCGAAGTAGGGCCACTCACTCTTGTTGGACCCCGGGAAAATCGGTAGCTCTTGAACATTGGACCTATTTAAGATGGTCAGCAGGCTCGCCATATCTGACTGCTGCATGGAGGAGTCTTGAAAACTGACTCCACGGTTACGAGCTCCACTAACAGGCGTAGAGTGAGGATGCCTCATAGGATTCTCCACCGGTTGACGTTGTGCCGTACTCTCCATCAATGCCTGATGATTAGCTTGGATTCTTCGGATCAACTGCAGTCAGTCGTCCGAGAGCTTAAGCGAACGTCGGCTTATCCACCTCGGTAACTACATCAGCAGGAACAGGTTGCACATCCGCCAGTTTTAACCTCAACTCATCCAACTGTTTCTGCATTGCAGCGAGTTCGGCATCCTTCTTGGCAGCTGTCGCCTTTGCTCCTGCAGCCGCCTCCATTAACCCACCTAAAGTGGCCTCCAACTCATCTTGCTCAGACGTACAGGAAGCGACGATCTCACCCTCGTTCTGTAGTTCCACGACGGCAGGACTGTCTTCAACCTCAGCTGCTGCCCGACATAAACTTTCACCACAGTACCAAGGATTGGCTGTGTCGAACATACTTGGGTCAAAATTGGCACATGAAAAATGCCACCACCGCTTACAGGTATCGCAGCTTACCGTCGATGTTGTGTCTGCTTTACGACACTTAGTGGCGCTACAACTTCGCTTACCTGGTGCCATTTGAATATCCACAATTCACAAAGAAGCAAATTGAAAAAGTTGACTTACTTGTTTAGAGCAACTATAAAATAAAATAATGTTGTTGCGCGCCTTAGAAGTTTTCGGCTTGCCCATGCACCCAAACAAATCTCAACCAGGCTTCTTCAGCTTATGATTTTATTTTCTATCAGAAAGGTATAATAAGAGATTTCTAGACTATCATTAAATAATTTCATGAATTTACATAGGTGTCGGGAAAGTGTACCCTTAAAATTCCACCAGTTCCAAATTGTATTCACTTCGTCTTCCAACCCTGTCACCCGGTAAATTTCCGCTCAAAAGTGTGAGCGTATTAGTATGACAGTAAGAGGAATCGAGCTGTAAAATGCACTTGCAAATTCTTCAAAGAGAGGAACAAAGCTATGTGATGGTTGGAATAATTCTAAACTTGGTTTAAAGGAGTTGCCAGCGGTGTGTAACAAACTTGTGTTATAAAATAAAAGCTTAACAAAACAAAAATAATAGTATCTAAGCCTTGTGGCTCTATGACAATTATTATAAACAACATATGCTATTATTTTAAATGCTAACTAAGAGAAATATCACGATTGCCACACGTGTCATACATCGCACCTGTATGATCAAATTCGTATTGGACGAATTCTACGCACACCTGATCTGCAGCAGTAATCAAAGTAAGTACAATACATACATATATGAATAATTTTATTGATAATATCAAAGCATCGCGATCAAGCTTGTCATCTTTTGTTTAACAACATATTGATATACTTATAAACAAAGATTTTTGCAAAGAAACCTTAAATTCATTTTCAAACATACCGTCTGTAATGAATTGAGAATGTATTAAAATAAAACTACACTATTTGTGGATTAATATAATGAGTTATTAGTGACGTTCGAATTATGGCAGGTGTGTATTTAAAGATGTGAAAATGTGATCGGTTTTCCTCGAAGTTTGGGGGTTGCTTATAATAGGCAGGCATAGCAATCAAGGTGCACTTTGTGCATAGTAGGGTGGGCCAGTCCTGCATAAAAGCATTGTGAGATAACAATGACTTTCTCAGCTAATTTTCAGCATAGCTTAGTAGATATATGTATGAATATTCAGGATTTCCCGTATTTATAATTTATCATATCTTCGGCACGAAAATTATTTTGTAGGTTAATGAGTGACAGCAAGATCCCCCCTGTGAGGGTGCTTTAGAGTATACCCTGGGATAGGCGCTGGTTAGGGAATTTAACTCGTGGAGGAATTAGATTAAAAAGATTTCTGGTCTTTATTAGAACTAATAGAGCTCGACGTCTTACCTCGTGGAGGATGATCGATAGAAGAGAACAATCTTGGTTAGTATAAAAAGGAAACAGGAAGGTTGATAGTCGGGTTTGTATTGTAACAAGCAGCGACCTCTTACATAAAATATTATAACTATTTGAAACTTATCGAAAGAAATTATATGCTTTTCACATGAACATTGCCGGCCGCCTTGCAGCAACCGGTGCAAAAGTAAAAAATATGCATATTACTATATTACAAAAGATACTGTCGTTAATTCAAGATATGCGATTTCAAGATACATTATAATTTCATGAAATTGAACTCAAAACTACAGGGATCCTTTTGTTTTTGGAGTGAATCCACTCACTCCAATGGGAAAAGATAGGTTAGCAGAGGAAGCTAATAAATCAATTATTTCTCAAAATAAACGAATACAAGGTTTTAAAGTATGATATAATGATAAATATGTAGTATAATTCAAATTCGTGAAATGATTTCATAATAAGTGCTTTTTAAATTTCCTTGACTTTTAAATGGAAAAAATTATTTTTTTTGCAAGTATCTAAGTGTGTGAAAAATCTAGAGATACATACGAAGGTTTGACGCGGATGAATTTAATTTTAAGAGTCCAGTAGTACACAAAGCTTTACGATAGGCCTTTTTAGTATACCGAATTGCGTTTTAAAATCTGCAAAGCGTATTTCGCCGTCAGAGCCCGGATGTATTTTAACTATGCGTCCCATACGCCATTCATTTGGGGGGAGTTATTCCTATCGAATCACCACGAGATCATTGATGGCAACATCTCTTTGGGGATTTTGCCATTTATATCGTTTATGCATTTCGCAAAGATACTCTTGTTTCCATCGAGTACAAACTGTTGGTGACGTAATTTTACTTTCTTCCATCGTCGAATTCAGCTAATGGGCTTTTCAGATATGTCAGATTCAGGGGTAGCTAAAAGCGGACTACCGCGAAGAAAATGTCCTGGCGTTAATGGTAGTGGATCACTGATATTTTCGGAAAGCGGAGAAATTGGCCTAGAGTTAAGGCAAGCCTCAATTTTAGCCAACAGAGTCGTAAACTCTTCGAACGTAAACTTGTGGTCACCTGCGGTTTTTTGGAAATGCACCTTAAAGCCCTTAACTGCAGCTTCTCAAAGCCCTCCCATATGTGGTGCTCCAGGTGAAATAAATTTACATTGAAGGTTACGATCCTTATACTTGTCTGCAACGTCTCAAGAAAATTGTTGAAGGAAGACTTTAAATTCTTTAGAAATGATCTTACTTCCCCCCACCAAATTGGTACCATTATCAGAGTAAATGCAAGTTGGCAACCCTCGCCTGGCAATAAACCTGTTCAATGCAGCGATGAATGATTCAGTGGTGAGATCACTAGTCGGCTCGAGGTGTATCGCTCTTGAAGCAAAACATACGAAGACACAAACATATCCTTTGGATAGTCTACAACCTCTCCCAGTAAAATTATTTATAGCGAAGGGACCAGCAAAATCGAGTCCTGTATGCGCAAACGGTAGAGAAATTACAGTTCTTTCAACCGAAAGGGCCGTCATTACTTGAGTTCTAAGTTTTTTTTTGTGGATGCTACAAGTTTTACATAGGCGAATGTGTTTCCTGACTAGCGTTTTGATTCGCGGGATCCAGAATTCACACCGAATTAATCGTATCACTAACTGGTTACCACCGTGAATTGAGAGTGTATGATAAAACTTGACAAGAAGTGAAGCGATATAGGAGCTATAGGGTAATATAATTGGAAGTTTTTCACTATATGAAAGTGTAGAACAAGCTAATCTTCCGTTGGACCATATTATTCCATCAGAATACTTTTTTTTTTGATATATACATCTCTTGCCTTAACCGTGTCTATTCATCTGGATAATGGAAGTGTTGTGTACGTCTAATAATAAATAGTTTTGTTTCGGAGATTTCCTTTTGAGAAATGGATATTGATGTATGCGAAAAATCAAGTTTGTATTGAGAATGGATTCGGTGAAAAAACCGCAATACGTAACACATCACATGTAGCATGTTTGACCAAGAGGAAAATCGTTTAATTAAGCTTTCAATATTGGGAACAAGCATAGTAACGTTGGCCTTTATCCAACCAAGTAGGTTCTGAATGTTGAAGCCATGAGGGCCCATTCCACCACAACTGGTTATGTTGGAGTTCAAGTGGAAGAACTCCTCTGGTCGCTTAGTCAGCGGGATTTTCTAGTGAGCGGACATGGCGCCAATAAGATTTTGGGAAATATGTTTGGATTGTAGACACGCGGTCAGCAACAAATGTTTTCCACGTATATGGAGGCTTGCTTAACCATGCTAAGACGATTGTGCTGTCAGTCCAAAGAAACTGTTCATAATTTGCAATTATTAAATCTGGTAGGGTGTGGGACATTAGCTTTGTCAAGAGAGTCGCTCCACATAGCTCAAGTCTTAGCAAAGGTACTTGCTAGACGGGTGCTACCTTACTCTTAGCACATAATAGATACGAGGACCAGGTATCCGCACCTTCTTGAATACGTAGGTATAAGGCGGCTGCGTAAGCGCGCTCAGACGCATCACAAAAACCGTGAACCTGCTATAAGGGGTATATTTAAACCATCGAGGAACTCGTATATATTGGATATTGGGAAGCTCATCAAAGAACGTTGTCCAGCGCTCACATGTACGAGGCAGGAGTGGCATGTCCCAAGACGTCCCATCCCGCCAGATTTGCTGCAAAATTAGCTTTGCAGTAACAACTACCGGGGCTAACCACCTCACTGGATCGAAAATCCGTGCAATGACTGATAAAACTCCACGCTTTGTCACTGGAGGATCATAATCACATAAGGTTGAGAAAAATTGAAACGAATGAAGTCTTGCGTTCCATGATATGCCTAAGGTCTTTATCATACTCTTATCATCGAATTTTGAGAAAGTCTTCGTGATAAAGAAAATGTTGTGGAAGGTTTTTAATAACGTCGACACTGTTTGATGTCCATTTTCGTAATGAAAAACCTGCTGAGGCCAGGGCCGATACCAACTCCTCTTGCGCCTTTAATCAAGATTCAAGATCGTGAGCACCAGACAGATCGTCATCGACATAGAAGTCATTTTTCAGAATAGAAGAGGCTACCAGAAATTCAGCTTCTTCGTCAATAGCAAGTTGTTTCAAAGTGCGTATAGCGAGGTAGGGTGCGCAATTTACACAAAACGTTACCGTCCTTAACTCATGGTCTTGACACTTGTCTACAACGGACTTGCGAAAGAGGATTCTTTGATATGATGTATGGTCAGGATGTACCCAAATCTGCCGAGTCATCTTTTCAACATCGGCGCTAACGACATATCGATAGAATCGCCATCGTAAAATGAGGTTCATGAGATCAGATTGGAGAGCTGGCTCAACAGGAAGAATGTCGTTGAGACTAACACCGTTACTAGAAGAGTTCGACGCATTGAAGACAACTCTGATTTTAGTGGTTAGGCTCTCTGGCCTAACTACGGCATGATGAGGAAGATAAAAGAATGACTTCTCTGCCTTATTGCAAGTTTCGGGGGCTTGAACGGGCTTCATATGTATTCCTCTAGCACATCATTGTATTTAGAATAGAGATCGACGTTTTTAGATAACGATCTTTCATTACGTGAAAATTGTTGTAAAACGATTAAACGAGAATCACCCAACATTCGGGAAGAATCTTTGAAAGGACGCCGTACAATATAGCGACCACTGATGTCCCGTGTTGTTGTGTCTGAATAAAGTTGTTAGCAGAACTCGTCTTCTTTGCTAAGTGCTTTGTAGTCTGGAATCTCTTCCAGTTCCAAAATTTAGAAACTTGATTGTCTAGCGAAAGTTCAGACAAGTAAGATAGGATGGTGTTCGATCTATGAACATTTTTTTGCAGTATCGGACTAGATAAGATGCAGCCAAAGACAGTCTTTTAGCCAACCAATGAACCAAAAACATTTGATTCTATGCCGTCGAGAATATTCGATGGATATACATCTGCTCCAATTATGAAATCGATGTTGGAACTTTGGTAAAAGAAAGGATCGGCGAGCTTAAAATCGAAACGTCCTGAAAGATCCTCGCGATTAATATTAAAGGAAGGTAAATTGCCTGTAAGGCGTTTTAAAACAATAGCATTATCCGAGGCTGTAAAGGACTTCATATATCTCGAACTCAAGACTAAGGAGCATAGCTTTGAGGAAGTAACAACTGCAGTCATACCGGAGGTATTAGCTTGTATGGGCCTTACAGGAAGACGTAATCTTCGCTATGCATCTTCGGAAATAAAGCTCGCCTCTGATCCAGGATCAAGAAGACCGCGTAGGGTGAATTTGGTGCCGAGGTGATAAATATCGATCAGAGCGGTAGCAAGAATAACACGTTCACGATTTTTCGAAAAGAAGGATTAGACTTGTAGATTGATTGGATTGCTTGTGGACTGTATATTTTGTATGGAAGTGTGTTGTGATAAACTGGTATGCGGTGCATTCCCATTAAGTGAAGAAGAATCTTGCTTAGGTTGGACTTGAATCGGATTATGCAGAAGTGTATGATGCCGTTGTCGACAAAGCTTGCATGTAAATTGACTTTGGCAATCGTTCACTGGATGGGTTGATGAAAGACAATTCTGGAAATAATTAAGCCTTGTTACCTTTGCAATCCTATTGGGGATCGAAAGTTGCAAAAACTTCGCACAAAACCGAAGAGAACGAGGGGCTTTGCATAAGGCACAACTATGCAAAATAACTATGCTGATTTTGTTTTGGCTGTTGAATGAATTTGACCTTTGGTGCCTTTGCATTCGAACTCTTTATATCAGACACCGATTCTAAGATTTGGTATTGTTGGGTTAGAAACAAATCCATTTCTGCCCAGTCTGAAAGATCGCGTGGTTTTAAATTGCTCCCAAATAGAGAATGTCGTTTCGGGCAGGCGATTAGAACACAAAAACACTAAAATTTGGTCCCAGGATTTTGTATCAACCTTATAGGCTTTGAGGATCGAGAGACAATCATTTATTTCACTTTTCAGCTTCTTAAGATTTTTGCCTGATTCTTCAGTTACCGAAGGGAGATTAAAAACTGTTTTAAGCTGACGATTTACTAAAATCCACTTATTTTCATAACGTTCTGACAAGGCATTCCAAGCCTGGTCAAAGTTATCAGCTGTAAGGTCAAATTTGCAAACAATGGCATGAGCTTCGTTTTTGGTTTTATATCGTAAATGAAATAATTTCTGTAACGCACAAAACTTGGGGTGATGTATGTAGATAGCGGTGAATAGGTCGCGAAATGATGGCCAACACAAATAATCATCGTCAAAAGTTTCGGTGTCACACGGGGGAATCGAGAGATTTTTCTGGTACACCATTTACCACTGTAGCTTTTGACTAAATCGTTATCTATTAATTTTAACTTTCGAATTGAATCTATGATATCATTTAGACACGTCACGTAAAGAGTGGATGAAGAATTATATTTACCCTAATGGCTTGCATGCCTTGTTCGGAATCAGAGTCAGAGGCTTGTAAGCAAAACGAATAGGACTTACCGTTCTCCGATCATAACTCTTTTAACTGAACTTTAGAAGCCTGTAGAGAGGTCGTTGTTTGATTTACGATGGGAATTTCCTTAAAGCACTTGCGAAACTCAAGTAACTGATCGGTAGAACCCACAAACTCATCTAATCCGATCATTATGTTAAATAACCTTTCAATCAGATGCACTTAATAACAAAGCGCGAATTAAAACAATCTAGAGGGAGGACAATCTCACTCCAACTGCTGACGCGATCGGGACACACGTGCAAATAAACTTGTTTAATTTTGGAGCGACTTAGAAAATGAATATAAAAAACTATGACTTCGTATTATCTCTACTTGCTCATATGCTTTTAGATACACGAACCTTACGCGCAGAATTTTACATTTAAATGAATTTTTAAGTAATTAATAGTAAATGATTAGCACTTATTAAAAATGAATTTCACGTACCTGTTTTAAACTTCAAATTGATGATCTTTTTTTTCCGATGATTGGTGTGTCGCGGCGATGTTGAGACTAGATGTCGTCAACTGGTAGTGAGGATCAACGGTTGTTTTCGCTTCTTGTGAGTGCAATTTGATCGTGCAGGTTAATGAAGATGATTATGATTGTTGAATTAAAAGAGTTTTTGTCTATGCTCCAGAGACAATTATAATGTGGAAATATGCTTTTATTTTTTTTGATATTGATGTTGATGGAGGATGATGATTTTCGCGGGGCGAGATGTGAAGACCCTGGTTACTGATCGTTGATCGGTGATCGTGTCGATTTGATGAAAACAATGAAATTAAGCACGAGATGCTAAATCAGGTTGGATGATTTGTGCGATGAGTGTGATAGAATCTTGCACTTTGGATTCAGGTCTTCAATGCAATTGGTGAATAAATCCAATATAATTTAATTCAATAATCGTTGAATTGTTGAGATTATTCGGGTCGATTGAACCAAAATTTTGAGTATACACTGGGATAGGCGCTGGTTAGGGAATTTTCCTCGTGGAGGAATTAGATTAGAAAGAAAAACAAGACAGAGTTGAGATTTCTGGTCTTTATTAGATCTAATAGAGCTCGACGTCTTATCTCGTGGAGGGTGATCGATAGAAGAGAATAATCTTGGTTGGTATAAAAAGGAAATAGGAAGGTTGATAGTCGGGTTTGAATTGTAACAAGCAGCGACCTCTTACATAAAATATTATAACTATTTTAAACTTATCGAAATAAGGAATTATATGCTTTTCACATGAACACCCCCCATCCGACGAGCTCAGCCGAGCATAGCAAGCGTGCCACCCCGCTGTCACAATGGACACTTCACCTTTCCCCATATGCTAGCAATAGCATGCAGATTACCGTTACCACAAATTGGCGCCCAAAACGTGAGACCCGAGTGGAGATGTCAGTCTTATAAGCTAACACCAAGTAAACGACTCTCGAAAAGGTCGAAATCGTAATGTCTATTTTAGAACTGACACTCTGAACTCAACTCATTCTAATATTTTTCTGTTTAAAGTATAGTATCCTCGTATTGGTGAAAGTCGACGTTTATCATTGCGGTGATCATATTTGAGTAATAACAACACCTTAATAGTTCAACATATACTATTGACTTTATATATCATGTCAGTACCTTAGCTTTCAGATATCTAGGAGTCCTATCATTTCAAGTCATAATTGGCATAATGTAGTTGCACTAGATTTTTATAAGTTAAAGAGTCGACATATCACAACGTTATAAACATTATAAAGATGTTCATCCATAAGTCTTTATGTTTTAAGTCGTAAATTGCTATGGAAAGATGCTTTATCATGTTGTTGTTTTAAACGCATACGGCGACATGCATATATACGCACGTTTATTCATTCATACGTACATGTACATACTATCATTTTCACACATACTTTAAATTACATTACACCGCCTAGAAACAATTAGAAAAACAAAATTGCATAACAAATTAAACATAACACACACATCATCTTAAGAATAAGCAGAATCAAAACAAAACATAAAAGTTCGATACGCATATTTCTTTTCGAATAATTTTCTTTATTTTTGTCTTCGGAGTCTGCAATGAGTATGACTGATAATAGAAGTACAGGTGCAATACCTAAAAGTAAACAAAACACACCCACTTAGTACAACACAAGACGAGCAGGCAAAAGAAATGCGCCAAAATCATTAACGTATGGGAAACATGAACCATTACGTCACTCACCTCCTTCAAACGCATTCCACACAAGTTTGTCTAAACAACAACATTTAAGAGGCGAGCCTCTTATTCCTGATAGAAACAATTACAATAGTCCGTTAGCAACAGCAGATTTACTAGTAACGACTTTCACTAGTCCTACAACCAAAGTTTCATATACAACCACAACCTTAAGTCACATTTCTACATCGACAACTTCCACAGCTTCTGTTCCAATAATGACAACATTGCTGGGCAGATCAGCTGTTAGCCAAAACATTACTCATGACTTTAGGTTTGATCTAAATCACGGAAAATCACCACTAGGAAGAGCGAGTGCAGCTCATACAACATCAAACAATAATCTTCACTCGCATATCAAAAGTGTAGTTCAGGCTAGCCTTGACGACCTTCATAATTTTATATTTAGGGAACTTCCCGGTATGATCAAACAAAATGTTGACAAATGCGTAATAGATGCTTTCAAACATCAAAGTCACCATAATTTATATGCTTCTCACCTTCCTCACCAAAATCATTTTGCTTCTGCGGAAAATTTATCGGTGAATTCAGCGCATTTATCGACGAGTTCAAGTTTCAATAGACATAGAAGAGCTACCGAGGAAGATAATTCTCGTACAGGATTTTCGTTAGGAACTTCAACAAGGTCAAATTATAGACGATTTGAGTTAGACCGATGGGGGATAAGGTTCGATGATTCGGTGAAGGGAATTTCAATCGAAGATTTTGTTTTTAGAGTTGAAGTGCTCAAAAGCAATTACAACTGCCCATGATCAGAAATTTTAAAAACTTTCACCAATTATTAGCCGGTTCCGCTCAAGATTGGTATTGGGAATATCTCAGAACTAAACCAAGAACCGATTGGCCGACTTTCAGATAAGCTATTTTAAAGCAATTTCGATCATATGAAAATGATTTTGAAATACTAAAACAAATAATGGATCGGAGACAAATGCACAATGAGTCGTTCAATGAATATAGTAAAGCAATCGATTTCTTAAAACGACAACTGAAAAATCCAATCAGGGATTCAGATCTCATAAACGTTTTTCGTAGTAATTTAACACCACGTCTTATGAATTTTATATATCCTATGAAGATAGATTCAAAAGAGCATTTTCGTAACGAATGTAGACGTGATGAAAAAATGTGCAATCTCGATACAGTCTCCAAAATAGGTTTCGAAATGTGCACGAGTTAGATTTTTCATATGGAGAGAGATCGAATATCAATCAGTAAACACCATTTCGGCCATACACCACAGAGCTCACGGTAGAGATATCAGTTTACCTGATAATTCGAATAACATCATTTGCTTCAATTGCAAAAAACCAGGCCACTTGTTTATAAATTGCAAACTACCAGTGAGGAATCTATTCTATTGCACCTTGTTGACAAGACTAGTCAATTCAAGAAACAACCATTGGAAACTTTTCAAACCCATTTCTTGTCCATAAAAGACACTAAATTAACCAATACACCTTATCATAAGAAATCATACGATCAGAGATTACTCCAATATAATAAGATTAGAAAACGTCTGTTGAATTACAAAAACCAAGTTCAAATTTAAAAATACATAAAGTTAGGTAAAGGCAAAAGATAAGAAAACATATGAAAGATTTTTGAGCGAATCAGTTGTTGAAAAGCACTCAGTTGTAAGACTGTTAAACAAATAAAACGTCCGACCACTGTGATGTACAAAACTGGAAAAAGAATTTATTCAAAAAGGCAACTATATGTAAACACTGCTGAACTACAATTTGGTAACAAGAGAGAGTGTCTATTTGTTATAGCAACTTAATATATTGCTGAATTACTCTATTACTCTTACTAAGCCAGAATGAGTATATACTTAGTGTGATAGTGTGAAAACAATGAATGTTGCTGAACCAATAATTCTTAATACTCCCACTTTCAACAATATTTCATTTCATTTTTACAATTTTAATTCAATTTTAATTCAATTTTAGTAGTCTTCAAACTAAAAAGTAACAAAAGAAAATAACATGTTTTCAATTCAAAAGCAAACAAAAATTATTTAGAATTAATGGATTTAGTTATACCAATTCTATGTCTCAATAATTCAAACTTTTTTCTTGGTAACGGCTTAGTAAAAATATCCGCCAGCTTATTTTCAGTCGAAACGTAGTTGACATCAAAAATTCCCTCAGCGAGCTTTTCTCTTATAAAATGGAACCTGACTTTTATATGTTTGCTCCGTTTATGATACTCAAGATTACGTGTCAACTTGATAGCACTTTGGTTATCCAGGTACAGCATCGGTTTTGCAAATTCCTCATGAAGAAGCTCATGCATCAGCCGCAACACCCATATGAGTTCTGTAACTGGATGAGAGCCCGCCATGTACTCGGCTTCCATAGTGGAAAGTGCGACGCATTGCTGGCGTTGCGAGAACCAAGATATGGGTGAATCCCCAAGTAAAAACAAACACAAAGCCACTTGTTGAACGCCTAGTCTCTACGTCCCCAGCATAGTTTGCGTCGCTGTAACAAGTAATAGTTAGATTTTTATTTGATTTAAAATGTAGACCAAATAATCTGGTCCCCTTGACGTATCGTAAAATTCGTTTTACAGCGGCAATGTCCTGGGTAGTTGGCTTGTCTAGATGGCGACTAGCAACCCCGAGAGCATAAAAGATGTCTGGCCTGCTTCCAATCGCCAAGTACATTAGGCTGCCTACTGCCTCTCGGTACGGAAAATCTTGCACTACTTCATTTGGATTTTCTAAGTTCTTGTAAGAAACGCCATCAGCTGGTGTAATAACAGGATTAGCATCATTCATATTAAACTTAACCAGAATTCTGTCAGCATAAGTATATTGATGCAGAAAAATCGATCCATCTGTCTGCCGCTCTATCTGCGCTTCGTAAGTTTTGACCTCGAAGATCTTTTAAAATAATCAATAAGTTCATTGATGTCTACTTCGTTTCCTGCAACCAGACCGTCATCGATATAAATGACCATTATAAGTTTCTTCCCGACAAAGACACATGGATCTGCTTCTGTAGCTTTGAGTTGAAACGAAAGCAAAAAATTTGAAAATGTTATGTTCCAGCACCTGGAAGCTTGCTTCAAGCCATGTAGACTCTTCCTAAGCTTACATACACGACCAGTTTTGTGTTCAAATCCACTTAGCTGTCTCATGTAAACTTCATCCTGCAAGTCGCCGTTGAGGAACGCAGTTTTGATGTCGAATTGCTTTAAGGAGATATTTTTACTAGCTGCTATAGCAAGAATCGCTCTTATTGAACTAAATCGAGCTACCGGGCTAAATGTTTCTTCATAATCAATCCCGTACTCTTGCGAGAATCCTCTAACAACTAATCTTGCTTTAAACCTTTCGGGTTCATTGATATTTTCATGCTTTATTTTGAACACCCAACGGTTATCAATAAGTTTCTTTCGAGGTGGGAGATTGACCAGTTCCCAGGTATTATTTTTGTTTAGCGCTCTGATTTATTCCTCCATTGCTGCCGGATACTTCGCCTTGTCTTTGGATTCAAGAACTTCTTCATAACTGCGTGGTTCACACACTGAAGCCACAAATGCTCCAGCTTCCAACATAGATATTAACGAATTGCCTTTTTTATTTTGAGCACTCCTCAAACGTTTGCTTATTGGCTCTAAAGGACCTAGTTCTATTTTATTTACCTTGAATGAGGATAAATCTTCTGCATCCAACTGGTCGTCTTTTTTCAGCAATATCTCTTCTTTCTCAGGATGTGATACTGTTGCGCTTCGCTCATCTTCTTCGTGATGTTGTCCTTTAGGCTGTGAATGCTTGCTGACTTCATGCATAGTCACCGTTCCTGAAATAGGCACATTTTTAAAAACAACATCACGATTTACCTCAATTTTATCACTTGCAGGAATATAGACACGGTATCCTTTAGTATTTTCCGGGTATCCAACGAAAATCCCTTGTTTTGCCTTTGGGTCACATTTCTGACGTTTTTGCGAAGGAATATGAGCAAAATATTCAGTCCCAAACACCTTTATATCCTCAAGGTTTACCGTTTGATCACTCCCAATCCACAAATCCATTGGACTGTTGGCCCCCCGTGCGATTTAATAAGAAACACGCAAAATTGACTGCTTCTGCCCATAATCGTAAGGGTAAACCACGTGCGTAAATCATGGTCCTGGCCGCTTCCACTATAGTTCGCATCTCTCTCTCCGCCCTACCGTTTTGCTGGGGAGAATAAGGTACAGATGTTTGATGTCGAATATATTCCTTCTCCAGCAAATTTGTTACACCCGAGTTCACGAATTCTAGACCATTGTCCGTCCGAATTGTTTTAATAGCCATTCCAGTTTCAGTTTTAAGTTTTCTAATAAACGTTTTAAAACAACTAAGTACCTCACTTTTTTCCTTTATAAAATACACAGTTCTGTATCTGGAGAAATCGTCCTTAAGCAAAAGGAAATATTTAGACCCCCCAACTGAACTGTTTTGCATTGGGCCACATAAATCAGAATGAATAAGTTCACCCACCACGCATGCTCTACTGCCACTCGTTTAAAAAGAAATCTATGCAACTTACCCAGTGCACATGCATCGCAAAAAGGTTTACCGCGTCTTTGAAATCTATACCACGTTGTTTCAAAAAATTACGGATATAGCTTGCATGCTGGTGACCAAATCTTTCATGCCAAGTTTTAATGTCTTCTATCGTCTCCCCAATACTTGGAATTGCTGGCTTATTAACTTTAAACATCATCTTGAATAATGACGACTCACGTACTCCCACTGCCACAGTACGCCCGTTCTGCAAAAGCTGACTTTTTTTTGTTAGACACCAATTTTAAATCTTTATTCATTGCTGCATTCGACGAAAATAAATTTAGATGGATATCAGGCACATACATAATGTTTGAAAGAAATTTTGGAACCCAGGTTTTACCGTTAAACGAAAGTATGTTAATCTTCCCTCTACCAAAAGCACTTATGATATCCCCGTTACCAACGCGAACGAATTGCGGTTTTTCAAACGGCACATAATCCACTTACCAATCCACACGAAACGTCATGTGATCGCTTGCTCCAGAATCTAGAAACCATTGTTTGAATTCCCTTCAGATGACGCAACCATTGAACATATGCACAAAAAGGCGTCACCATGAAAATCTTTCTGGGCAACATGTCCAACGTGGCCTGACTTTTTACAATAAAAACATTTTCCCGGCCTACCTTTGGACTTAATGTGGCTCCTTTGAAATGGTGTTCCCCTCTTAGCAACCAATGCACTTTTCGTCGGTGTTTCAACAGGAACTTGTAGGTTTAGGCGTGATTCTTCCATTACTAAACGAGATGTTAAGTTTTAAATAGTCTTGCCGCTTGATGCCATTGATTCCCATACAGTAAAGAAGTGATTGTACTCTGGTGGCAAAGTCATAAGAATTTTTGTTATTAGCATTGTAGCCGATATTGATTCTCCGCATTCTTTTAATTGATGTGCAATCGATTCCAATCTGGATATATGCGTTGCAATGTCATCAGAGGGATCTTTTGCAAAACTGTAAAATTTTTGCTGAATAAGATGTATATTAGTTTCTGCCTTTTGCTCATATACTGACTCCAATTTTTTTCACATGGCATGTGACTTGGCACAGTTCATTATATGAACAAGTGCTTGTGGACCCACACTCATCACAATCACTTTTTGCGCTCTCCTATCAATCCTTTTCCATTCCTGCAACTTTAACGCTTCCTCCACCGATGGCATCTCCATTTCCCCATTGACAATGTCATACAAATCACCAGCACTTAGCATGGCCCTTATCTGGAACTTACACACACTCCACTGGTCAACGTCTAACAGTTTTTCTAATTTAAATGAATCGCCCTTCATTTCCAAATCAAAATACTATATTTCGCTATTTTTAAATTGGCAAAAAAAAACCAAAAAAAAACCGCAGGAAAAACTATTCAACGCTATGTTTCAACTGTACAAAAACGGTATCGCAGTGATCTTGGGTCTGGGCCCGTAACCTGTTAAAGAAATAAAACGTCCGACCACTGTGATGTACAAAACTGGAAAAAGAATTTATTCAAAGAGGCAACTATGTGTAAACACTGCTGAACTACAATTTGGTAACAAGAGAGAGTGTCTATTTGTTATAGCAACTTAATATATTGCTGAATTACTCTATTACTCTTACTAAGCCAGAATGAGTATATACTTAGTGTGAAAGTGTGAAAACAATGAATGTTGCTGAACCAGTAATTCTTAATAAAGACCTTACGCAAAAATAAATATCTTAGGAACAGAATTCAATGGCTTACTAGATAGCGGTGCAACAATTTCTTGCCTAGGTAACAATTTCATGGAGACGGTTCGAAAGCTTAGTATACCAATAATTAAATACAAAGCGTCAGTCAAAACTGCATGTGGTCAAGGTCATGACATCGTTGGTCGAGTTAATGTAAGTGTAGAATACAATAATATTCAAGGAAATTTAGATTTATATCTAGCACCAAGTTTAATACAAACTTTGTACTTGGGTATAGACTTTTGGGAGAAATTTCGAATAGCTCCCCATCTCGTAGCTGAACTTACGACTGACCACAATGATAATTATTCATCTGATGGCGAAGACGAAATAATTTCTTACCCTCCAATGCATAATCTTACTGACGTTCAAAGACAAGAACTTGAAGCTACCATTTCAAAATTTCCATCTCATTCTGAAAACACAAGCGTTTTAGGCAAAACAACAATTGAGCAACACATAATCGACACAGGAGACGCCGAGCCGGTGAAACAACGTCACTACCCAGTATCACCTGCTGTTCAGCGATTGATCGATGCGGATTTGGATCGCATGATTGCTTCGGGAGTGATAGAGGAAAGCGGGAGTTCTTGGAGTTCATCCATTGTACTCGTCCGTAGAAACGGAAAGAATAATCTTTGCTTGGATTCGCGAAAGCTTAACTCACTCACAAAGAGAGATGCATACCCGCTTCCGCATATTGAAGGTTTATTCAGCCGGCTTAGCGATACCCATTTTATCAGCAGCGTCGACCTTAAGGATGCATTTTGGCAAATTCCTTTAGAAGAAAAATCAAGGGAGAAAACTGCATTCACTGTGCCAGGTCGACCACTTTATCAATTTGCGCGCATGCATTTTGGGTTGTGTAATGCAGCTCAGCGTATGTGCAGGCTAATGGATAAAGTGATCCCCAGTGCACTCAGGGAAAACGTTTTTGTCTACCTTGATGATCTTCTAATCATATCTCCAAATTTTGATCGGCATCTTGACACTTTAAGAAAAGTTGCAAGTTGTTTGAAAGAAGTAAACCTAACGACTTATGTGGCAAAGCCACATTTTTGTTTTCGAGAATTACGTTACTTAGGGTACAAAGCAGGCCAAGGTCATATAAAACCTGACCCAGAAAAGGTCGTTACGATACAAAAATTCCCTACACTAACTTCTCAGAAGCAGGTACGAAGATTTTTGGGACTGTGCGGATGGTATAGACATTTCATTCGAAATTTCGCAGCCATTGCAACACCGTTATCGAGCACCCTGAAAGACAAACTTCCATTCCGTTACCGTTTGTTATACAATGTGACGCATGTTCCAACGGAATAAACGGAGTGTTATTCCAATATGACGAAGAAGGTCAAGAAAAGCCGATTGCATTTTTCTCGCAAAAGCTCAACAGCTGCCAACGTAACTATACTGTTACAGAACAGGAGTGTTTCGCTGCAGAGAGAGCTATTCAAAAATTCCGACCGTATATTGAAGGCACAGAATTTACTGTAATCACAGACCCTCAATGGAAGACTTGCGCGTTGGTCTCTTAAAATTCAACCATTTACCCTTAAAATTGAACACAAGAAGGGTACACAGAATGTAGTCCCAGACACTTTGTCCCGTGTGTATATGGAAGATATTTCTTTACTTCCTTATAACAACATGTCTTTAGTTAACTTATACGCTGAAGAATTTATGTCTGATGAATATTTAAACATAATAAAGACAGTGGAGAAAAACCAACCTAATTTACCCGAACTAAAAGTCTGCAACAATTTAGTTTATAAACGTATCTTACCAGTGGATGATTATTCTATCCAACATGAATATCAATGGAAACTATGGATTCCAGCTCAATTAACTAAACAAGTGATATTCAACGCACATACGCCATCTCACTGTGCGCATGGTGGAATAAAGAAAACGTTGGAAAGAATAAGACTTATGTACTACTTAGCTGTCTCATGTAAACTTCATCCTGCAAGTCGCCGTTGAGGAACGCAGTTTTGATGTCGAATTGCTTTAAGGAGATATTTTTACTAGCTGCTATAGCAAGAATCGCTCTTATTGAACTAAATCGAGCTACCGGGCTAAATGTTTCTTCATAATCAATCCCGTACTCTTGCGAGAATCCTCTAACAACTAATCTTGCTTTAAACCTTTCGGGTTCATTGATATTTTCATGCTTTATTTTGAACACCCAACGGTTATCAATAAGTTTCTTTCGAGGTGGGAGATTGACCAGTTCCCAGGTATTATTTTTGTTTAGCGCTCTGATTTATTCCTCCATTGCTGCCGGATACTTCGCCTTGTCTTTGGATTCAAGAACTTCTTCATAACTGCGTGGTTCACACACTGAAGCCACAAATGCTCCAGCTTCCAACATAGATATTAACGAATTGCCTTTTTTATTTTGAGCACTCCTCAAACGTTTGCTTATTGGCTCTAAAGGACCTAGTTCTATTTTATTTACCTTGAATGAGGATAAATCTTCTGCATCCAACTGGTCGTCTTTTTTCAGCAATATCTCTTCTTTCTCAGGATGTGATACTGTTGCGCTTCGCTCATCTTCTTCGTGATGTTGTCCTTTAGGCTGTGAATGCTTGCTGACTTCATGCATAGTCACCGTTCCTGAAATAGGCACATTTTTAAAAACAACATCACGATTTACCTCAATTTTATCACTTGCAGGAATATAGACACGGTATCCTTTAGTATTTTCCGGGTATCCAACGAAAATCCCTTGTTTTGCCTTTGGGTCACATTTCTGACGTTTTTGTGAAGGAATATGAGCAAAATATTCAGTCCCAAACACCTTTATATCCTCAAGGTTTACCGTTTGATCACTCCCAATCCACAAATCCATTGGACTGTTGGCCCCCCGTGCGATTTAATAAGAAACACGCAAAATTGACTGCTTCTGCCCATAATCGTAAGGGTAAACCACGTGCGTAAATCATGGTCCTGGCCGCTTCCACTATAGTTCGCATCTCTCTCTCCGCCCTACCGTTTTGCTGGGGAGAATAAGGTACAGATGTTTGATGTCGAATATATTCCTTCTCCAGCAAATTTGTTACACCTGAGTTCACGAATTCTAGACCATTGTCCGTCCGAATTGTTTGAATAGCCATTCCAGTTTCAGTTTTAAGTTTTCTAATAAACGTTTTAAAACAACTAAGTACCTCACTTTTTTCCTTTATAAAATACACAGTTCTGTATCTGGAGAAATCGTCCTTAAGCAAAAGGAAATATTTAGACCCCCCAACTGAACTGTTTTGCATTGGGCCACATAAATCAGAATGAATAAGTTCACCCACCACGCATGCTCTACTGCCACTCGTTTCAAAAGGAAATCTATGCAACTTACCCAGTGCACATGCATCGCAAAAAGGTTTACCGCGTCTTTGAAATCTATACCACGTTGTTTCAAAAAATTACGGATATAGCTTGCATGCTGGTGACCAAATCTTTCATGCCAAGTTTTAATGTCTTCTATCGTCTCCCCAATACTTGGAATTGCTGGCTTATTAACTTTAAACATCATCTTGAATAATGACGACTCACGTACTCCCACTGCCACAGTACGCCCGTTCTGCAAAAGCTGACTTTTTTTTGTTAGACACCAATTTTAAATCTTTATTCATTGCTGCATTCGACGAAAATAAATTTAGATGGATATCAGGCACATACATAATGTTTGAAAGAAATTTTGGAACCCAGGTTTTACCGTTAAACGAAAGTATGTTAATCTTCCCTCTACCAAAAGCACTTATGATATCCCCGTTACCAACGCGAACGAATTGCGGTTTTTCAAACGGCACATAATCCACTTACCAATCCACACGAAACGTCATGTGATCGCTTGCTCCAGAATCTAGAAACCATTGTTTGAATTCCCTTCAGATGACGCAACCATTGAACATATGCACAAAAAGGCGTCACCATGAAAATCTTTCTGGGCAACATGTCCAACGTGGCCTGACTTTTTACAATAAAAACATTTTCCCGGCCTACCTTTGGACTTAATGTGGCTCCTTTGAAATGGTGTTCCCCTCTTAGCAACCAATGCACTTTTCGTCGGTGTTTCAACAGGAACTTGTAGGTTTAGGCGTGATTCTTCCATTACTAAACGAGATGTTAAGTTTTCAATAGTCTTGTCGCTTGATGCCATTGATTCCCATACAGTAAAGAAGTGATTGTACTCTGGTGGCAAAGTCATAAGAATTTTTGTTATTAGCATTGTAGCCGATATTGATTCTCCGCATTCTTTTAATTGATGTGCAATCGATTCCAATCTGGATATATGCGTTGCAATGTCATCAGAGGGATCTTTTGCAAAACTGTAAAATTTTTGCTGAATAAGATGTATATTAGTTTCTGCCTTTTGCTCATATACTGACTCCAATTTTTTTCACATGGCATGTGACTTGGCACAGTTCATTATATGAACAAGTGCTTGTGGACCCACACTCATCACAATCACTTTTTGCGCTCTCCTATCAATCCTTTTCCATTCCTGCAACTTTAACGCTTCCTCCACCGATGGCATCTCCATTTCCCCATTGACAATGTCATACAAATCACCAGCACTTAGCATGGCCCTTATCTGGAACTTACACACACTCCACTGGTCAACGTCTAACAGTTTTTCTAATTTAAATGAATCGCCCTTCATTTCCAAATCAAAATTTTGAAAGCCTATGCACTCCAAAAAATTATTGCGCGCGCTTCCGAATACTATATTTCGCTATTTTTAAATTGGCAAAAAAAAACCAAAAAAAAACCGCAGGAAAAACTATTCAACGCTATGTTTCAACTGTACAAAAACGGTATCGCAGTGAACTTGGGTCTGGGCCCGTAACCTGTTAAAGAAATAAAACGTCCGACCACTGTGATGTACAAAACTGGAAAAAGAATTTATTCAAAGAGGCAACTATGTGTAAACACTGCTGAACTACAATTTGGTAACAAGAGAGAGTGTCTATTTGTTATAGCAACTTAATATATTGCTGAATTACTCTATTACTCTTACTAAGCCAGAATGAGTATATACTTAGTGTGATAGTGTGAAAACAATGAATGTTGCTGAACCAATAATTCTTAATAAAGACCTTACGCAAAAATAAATATCTTAGGAACAGAATTCAATGGCTTACTAGATAGCGGTGCAACAATTTCTTGCCTAGGTAACAATTTCATGGAGACGGTTCGAAAGCTTAGTATACCAATAATTAAATACAAAGCGTCAGTCAAAACTGCATGTGGTCAAGGTCATGACATCGTTGGTCGAGTTAATGTAAGTGTAGAATACAATAATATTCAAGGAAATTTAGATTTATATCTAGCACCAAGTTTAATACAAACTTTGTACTTGGGTATAGACTTTTGGGAGAAATTTCGAATAGCTCCCCATCTCGTAGCTGAACTTACGACTGACCACAATGATAATTATTCATCTGATGGCGAAGACGAAATAATTTCTTACCCTCCAATGCATAATCTTACTGACGTTCAAAGACAAGAACTTGAAGCTACCATTTCAAAATTTCCATCTCATTCTGAAAACACAAGCGTTTTAGGCAAAACAACAATTGAGCAACACATAATCGACACAGGAGACGCCGAGCCGGTGAAACAACGTCACTACCCAGTATCACCTGCTGTTCAGCGATTGATCGATGCGGATTTGGATCGCATGATTGCTTCGGGAGTGATAGAGGAAAGCGGGAGTTCTTGGAGTTCATCCATTGTACTCGTCCGTAGAAACGGAAAGAATAATCTTTGCTTGGATTCGCGAAAGCTTAACTCACTCACAAAGAGAGATGCATACCCGCTTCCGCATATTGAAGGTTTATTCAGCCGGCTTAGCGATACCCATTTTATCAGCAGTGTCGACCTTAAGGATGCATTTTGGCAAATTCCTTTAGAAGAAAAATCAAGGGAGAAAACTGCATTCACTGTGCCAGGTCGACCACTTTATCAATTTGCGCGCATGCATTTTGGGTTGTGTAATGCAGCTCAGCGTATGTGCAGGCTAATGGATAAAGTGATCCCCAGTGCACTCAGGGAAAACGTTTTTGTCTACCTTGATGATCTTCTAATCATATCTCCAAATTTTGATCGGCATCTTGACACTTTAAGAAAAGTTGCAAGTTGTTTGAAAGAAGTAAACCTAACGACTTATGTGGCAAAGCCACATTTTTGTTTTCGAGAATTACGTTACTTAGGGTACAAAGCAGGCCAAGGTCATATAAAACCTGACCCAGAAAAGGTCGTTACGATACAAAAATTCCCTACACTAACTTCTCAGAAGCAGGTACGAAGATTTTTGGGACTGTGCGGATGGTATAGACATTTCATTCGAAATTTCGCAGCCATTGCAACACCGTTATCGAGCACCCTGAAAGACAAACTTCCATTCCGTTACCGTTTGTTATACAATGTGACGCATGTTCCAACGGAATAAACGGAGTGTTATTCCAATATGACGAAGAAGGTCAAGAAAAGCCGATTGCATTTTTCTCGCAAAAGCTCAACAGCTGCCAACGTAACTATACTGTTACAGAACAGGAGTGTTTCGCTGCAGAGAGAGCTATTCAAAAATTCCGACCGTATATTGAAGGCACAGAATTTACTGTAATCACAGACCCTCAATGGAAGACTTGCGCGTTGGTCTCTTAAAATTCAACCATTTACCCTTAAAATTGAACACAAGAAGGGTACACAGAATGTAGTCCCAGACACTTTGTCCCGTGTGTATATGGAAGATATTTCTTTACTTCCTTATAACAACATGTCTTTAGTTAACTTATACGCTGAAGAATTTATGTCTGATGAATATTTAAACATAATAAAGACAGTGGAGAAAAACCAACCTAATTTACCCGAACTAAAAGTCTGCAACAATTTAGTTTATAAACGTATCTTACCAGTGGATGATTATTCTATCCAACATGAATATCAATGGAAACTATGGATTCCAGCTCAATTAACTAAACAAGTGATATTCAACGCACATACGCCATCTCACTGTGCGCATGGTGGAATAAAGAAAACGTTGGAAAGAATAAGACTTATGTACTACTGGCCTGATATGACAGTTCAAGTAAAAAACTTTGTACTTAATTGCGAAGCGTGTTAGCAAAATAAAGCACCTAATAAGATTCTCAGACCACCGGTGGGAAAAATTAAGAACACTGAACGTCCATTCCAGAAATTATTCATTGATTTCATGTTCATGGGCCCTTATGTGCGGACAAGGCAAGGTAACTTGTTTATTTTCGTGGCACTCGACCATTTTACCAAAACTGTTTTCTTGAAAGAAATGCGTAAAGCTACAACACAGAAAGTTGTTGAATTTTTAGAAAAGGAAGTATTTTTAAGATATGTAGTACCAGAAGTAGTTCATAGCGACAATGGGAAACAATTTGTTTCAAATGAATTCGGAAAATTGCTGAGCAAATATGGAATAAGTCATTCTAAAAATGCTTTGTACTCTCCACAGGCAAATGCTTCTGAGAGAACAAACAGATCTATCCTATCGGCTATACGAACATATATAAAAGAGGATCATCGAGACTGGGATGTATATTTATCAGAAATTCAACATGCACTAAATACCTCAGTACATCAATCATCTGGTACGTCACCTCATTACGCACTGTTTGGTACGAACATCATAACACACGCAAGCTCTTATAATATCACTTATAAGTGTTAGTGAAATAAATTTTCTATCAGGCTCAAAACGCATCCCACTAATAAGGGAACAAATTAAAGCTAACCTAGAGATAGCTTCAAAGAGGCATGAACAATTTTACAACCTTAGATGCACACGGGTGACATAGTCTTTCGTAAAAACTTCGTCTAAAGTGATTCTTCTAAAACTTTTAGTGCAAAATGCCATTTTGGTGATAGCTCTCTTGCAGGTACGTGGTGCGCGGAGTATATATATATAAAGTATATATTTTATGGTGGAAAATAAAATCACCAAGTTTCATTGCAATAGTGTCCATTAATATCGATAAAAAAAAAAAACAAAAGATAAGTTCATCAAAATAAACCAAATTAAAAATAAATCTACCTTGCTTAAAGGTAAGAACAAACATATTTAATACAACCGAGAGTGTATAAAAACTTCTTCTTTTCTTTTTCCAGACACGTGTTGCTAGTAATCGTGAGCCATCTCTAAAATTAGGCGTAAATCCTAATTAAAAGAATCATTTTTCCATCGCCCAGCATTATTATAAACAACATATGCTATTATTTTAAATGCTAACTAAGAGAAATATCACGATTGCCACACGTGTCATACATCACACCTGTATGATCAAATTCGTATTGGACGAATTCTACGCACACCTGATCTGCAGCAGTAATCAAAGTAAGTACAATACATAAATATATGAATAGTTTAATTGATAATATCAAAGCATCTCGATCAAGCTTGTCATCTTTTGTTTAACAACATATTGATATACTTATAAACAAAGATTTTTGCAAAGAAACCTTAAATTCATTTTCAAACATACCGTCTGTAATGAATTGAGAATGTATTAAAATAAAACTACACTATTTGTGGATTAATATAATGAGTTATTAGTGACGTTCGAATTATGGCAGGTGCGTATTTAAAGATGTGAAAATGTGATCGGTTTTCCTCGAAGTTAGGGGGTTGCTTACAATAGGCAGGCATAGCAATCAAGGTGCACTTTATGCATAGTAGGGTGGGCCAGTCCTGCATAAAAGTATTGTTACATAACAATGACTTTCTCAGCTAATTTACAGCATAGCTTAGATTTCCCGTATGTATAATTTATCATATCATTCGGCACGATAATTATTTTGTAGGTAAATGAGCGACAGCAGGATTCCCCCCATCCGACGAGCTCAGCCGAGCATCGCAAGCGTGCCACCCCGCTGTCACAAGGGACACTTCACCTTTCCCCATATGCTAGCAATAGCATGCAGACGACCCTTACTACAAGCTATTTATAGCTAGATTGACTGAAATTTTTGGGATGCAGCAAAAGGGTTCAGGTTCATTAAAGGGAGTGTCTGACCCCTTTTGGCCTTTTCACTACCATCAATTCCCTTATGCCCTGGAACCCATCAACGTTTTTTCTTGTCCCTTGAGCCAATTTTTCGGAGTAATTTGAAGCAGTACATGATTGATTTGAGTCATTTATATTCATTTATAGCTGCTTGGCTATCCTTGAATATATTGATGTTTGCGCCTTTGTTACCAAAGTTGTAGATGATGTTGTCGCATTCTTAAATTGCGTATACTTTAGCGTGAAAGGCACTAGGACTCTTTCCTATAGAAATTGATGTGCTTGTACTAGGTCCGTGTATACCAGTTCCCATTTCCATTTTAGAACCATCAAAATACCAGTTTATGCTGTTTTGGCTGTTTGGTGGGTTGTTGCTTACACATGATTTTATACTGGGAATCTTAAAGGAGAATCCTTTCTCAAAGCATAATGTATTTTGAAGGCGGTCTGTTACCGCCCAGATCATGTCAGGTTCTAATGTTTCAGAGACCAAAATCTTTAGGTCCGTGTGTTCGCAGAGACCTATCTCTTTTCTTTGTACCATGCTTGCTGAGCTACGTAAAGCTACTTTATTGATAAATGAGTGTAAGGGCATTAGTCCTATTATTGCTTCTATACCAGCTGTGGGGCAGGTCTGAAGGATCTTGAAATGCCCCAACATGTTTGATGCTGAACTCTTTTGAGCTTTGACATGGCGGTCTTTAGCATGGGTTTAGTCTAACATACTACAGAAGCATATGTTATCCAGCATTATCGAAAGCACCCTCTATATCCAGAAACGTCCAGAGTGCAACTTCCTTACTATGGAAGGAGCTTTTTATTTCTACAGTTAGCTTCAGCAGAGCTCCTTCTGTAGATTTGCCTTTCTGGTAAGCGTATTGACATGGGTGCAAAGGCAAGCTATTTGCTAAGCTTTCTCTAATGTGGACGTCAATAACTCTTTCCATTGTTTTCAAATAAAATGATGTCAGGCTCATAGGACGGTATGATTTATGTAGTTCACTAGGCTTGTTGCCGGGTTTGGAGATAAACATTACGTTTACCTCCCTCCAAGTACGTAGTAGGTAGCTCCAGTTGAAGCTGAACATAAATATAACTATCAGCTTAGATGCAAGCAATTCCAGATCTTTTTGCAACAAAGCTGGAAAAATACCGTCCGTAGCTGGTCCCTTAAATGGTTTGAATGAGTTGATTCTGCTACGGTTTGTCAACGTTGAAGGACCGTGGGAAATGAACTTGTATTAAGTTGTTCAGGGTTCCATGCACATATATACATTTGAATATTAAAACATGATGTACTAATCGAATTGCATTTACAAAGCATACACTAAAGGAAAATTTGAATTAAATCGTACGAAATTATTTATGTTATTCAAAGAATAGCAAATATTTTAGAACCGCGAAATTTTTTTCTAAATTATTTGAAGTTTGTATTTAACTCTTTCTTTCTCAGCAGAAAGGGAATAAAACCACCAACCACAATTTTTTTTTATTTTCAGCAGCTTTACCAGTCAGTTTTAATCAACGTTTTCAGAATTTTCGGACTAACTTGTCCTATTGGAGAACAGTTCCCTAAGTTCTCTTAAGCAGAAAGTTCTTGGTGTGGCGCATTGGTCGCCCTCATTTGGCGAGTTTGGATGGATTTTCTTTTTAAAATGTCAAGCCCTATCTGTCGCAGTCCGAAATTGTGTGAATTCGTTAATGTTCGTTATGATATATTAAATAGATAGCTGCATCGTAGTAATACGGCGCATTTATGAAATCAAAACAAACGTTTATTCTTACTTACTTACTTTAGGTGGCGCTACAGTCCGGGGTGGACTTGGGCCTCAGTCAACAAGCTTCTCCAGCCAACTCGATCCCTGGCTAGCTGCCTCCAGTTTCGCACGCTAAGTTGGCTGAGGTCCTCTTCCACTTGCGTGCGCCACCTAAATCTTGGCCTACCTCTACTGCGCTGTCCCTCGGGAGCGGATTCGAAGACATTTCGGACCGGAGCATTGGTGTCCATGCGCTCTAAATGACCCAGCCATCTCAGTCTTTGGATCTTCACTCTTCTGGCTGGGTTCATGTCGCTGTACAGTCCGTACAGTTCGTCGTTGTATCTCCTCCTCCACTCACCGTCAATGCAGACGGGACCGAAGATCGCCCGAAGAATTTTTCTCTCGAAGCAACCAAGAACACCCTCATCCGTTTTTGATAATGTCCATGCCTCTGCGCCATAGAGCAGGACCGGGATTATTAAAGTCTTATAAAGGGTGACTTTTGTTGTCCGAGAGAGGGTTTTGCTACTTAATTGCCTTCTTAACCCAAAGAAACAGCGGTTGGCAAGAGTTATTCTTCGCTTGATCTCAGCGCTGGTGTCGTTGTCTGTATTTATAGCGGAGCCTAGGCAGACAAAGTCCTTAACTACCTCAAAGTTATATCTGTCGAGGGTGACGTTCTGTCCGAGACGTCGGTGTTGGTTGTCCTTTTTGCTTGACAGCATATACTTGGTCTTGCCATCATTGACCGCTAAACCCATTTTCGCCGCTTCCCTCTCAATACTCGCGAAAGCGCCACTGACATCACGCTGTTTTCTCCCGATTATGTCAATATCGTCGGCGTATGCGAGTAGTTGGACGGACTTTTGAAAGAAAGTGCCTCTTGTGTTTGCTCGTGAGTTTTGCACTATTCTTTCAAGTACGATGTTGAAAAAATCGCACGACAGCGCATCCCCTTGTCTAAATCCTTTCTGGACATCAAAGGTCTCGGTGAGATATTTACCGACCTTGATGGAGCAGCGTGCATTCTCCATCGTCATCCTGCACAGACGGACGAGTTTGGCAGGGATGCCAAAACTAGACATTACTCTATATAGCTCGTCTCTATAGATGCTGTCATACGCGGCCTTAAAGTCGATGAATAGGTGGTGGGTATCGATCTGAAGCTCATGGGTCTTCTCCAAGATCTACCGTAGTGTGAATATCTGGTCGATGGTGGACTTTCCTGGCCTGAAGCCACACTGATATGGACCTATCAGGTTGTTGACGAACGGCTTCAGGCTTTCACACAATACAGCAGATAAAATCTTATATGCGATGTTAAGGAGACTGATGCCTCTATAGTTGGCGCAGTTCAGAGGGTCTCCTTTCTTGAGAATTGGACAAACAATGCTGAGGTTCCATTCATCGGGCATACTTTCGTCCGATCATATTTTACAGATGAATTGGTGTATGCTCCTTACCAAGTCATCGCCTGCCGCTTTGAAGAGCTCGGCAGTCAGGCCATCCGCTTTGAAGAGCTCGGCAGTCAGGCCATCCGCTCCAGCAGCTTTGTTGGACTTAAGCTTCGATATGGCTATCTTCACTTCATCCAGGTCGGGTGGACGGAATTGTTGGTCATCATCGTCCAGGTTGAAAGGTTGATTCTGCCTGACAACGGTATTTGGTCCGTCATCGCCGTTATACAGTCTGCAGAAATGATTTTTCCAAATCCTCAGCATCGACTGCGATTCTACTACGATGTTCCCTTGTTAATCTCTACAGGCTTCGGTTTGGGGTTTGTTTCCGCGGCATGTTATTTATACCTTTTGGTAAAACTTCCAAACCTCATTCCTGGAGTAGCATCTCTCAATTTCCCCGATCGCGCGCTTCTCATGCTCTTTCTTCTTTCTCCTGAGAAGCCGGTGCTCGTCTCTCCTCTTCCGCTCATAGAGCTCATGAGCAGCTCTGGTCTTTTTTTGCAGTGCCGCATTGCGTGCTTTTTGCTTAGCTGTATGTGCTTGCCGGCATTCATCATCGAACCAGGGGTTTCGTTGTGGTGGACGAGTGAAACCCAGCACATCAGAAGCGGCATCTCTGATGGCGTTTTGACAGTGTTTCCAATGGTCTTCGATGCTTGATGCTGGCGGCATTGGACCTCTTAAGAGATTAAGAGACACTCGATCGGAAAAGGACTTGGCGATCTCTTGCGATTGTAGCCGTCTGACGTCGAATTTTCTCATAGCATTAGTTTGTCTTGGCGTAATTTGGGATATCCGCAACCGTACCTTGGCACGGTTACAACAAGGTAATGGTCCGTGTCGATGTTGGCTCCTCGGAACGTACGGACATCCATAATACTGGAGGAGTGTCTTGTGTCGATCGCAATGTGATCAATCTTGTTGGCTGTTGATTGATCAGGAGTTCTCCAAGTCCCCTTGTGTATGTCGAGATGTGGGAACCACGTGCTAGCCACGACAAGTATTCGCCCCGCCGCAAAGTCGATTAGCCTGAATCCGTTATCGGAGGTGGTGTTGTGCAGGCTATATTTTCCGATTGTTCCAACAAAGATACCCTCTCTTCCTAGCTTTGCATTAAAATCACCGAGGACAATTTTAATGTCATAGCTAGGGCATTGCTCGTAGGTCTTGTTAAGGAGCTCACAGAAGGCCTTGATGCGGATTGCTACGAGGCGCTTGCTCGCATGGCGGAATCTGAGGACTTCTTGTCTTAGTCTGCCTCCGACAACAAATCCGCATCCAAATAAGCGCTGCTTTTGCCGTCGATAGACATTGCCGTAGTAGATGTCACAGTTTTTCATCTTCTTTTTGTCCAGCCCATCCCATCGCATTTCTTGGATGGCGGTTATGTCTGCTTTGCAGCAGTCTAGGGCCTCAGCTAGTTGCTCGGCTGCACGTGGTCTGTTAAGATCTAACATTCCACGTGCATATCCGAAGCTCATTGTCCTTAAATCGTTTGCGTGGGTTGTCAACAGTAGATCCGTCCATATCCGAGGCTTGTTGATGCTTCGTAACTTAATTTTTTTTAAATGGTCGGGCAGTTACCCCGGCGGCACAACCCCAACCTGGAGGAGCAGTTCCATTTTGAGTGCCCCTAGGACGAGGGGTCAGTTACACCGAAGCCAGTAACCCGTTCCGGGATGTGAGCGCTGCCGTTGGCCCTTATAGGGCTCGTCCGCCACAAACTCTTTTCCAAGACCCTGACTAAGTCCTGGAAATCCTTTCCGGCCTGAGCTCCAAATATGTGGGAGTAGCCCGGATAAGGTCTTGTTTTGTTTTCTCCGACACTTATCCTGGTTAATGGCACAGGAAACTCGCCATTTGCCCTCTTCACTTCGCAACCTCTAGTGAGATTCCCAGATGGTGCCACTTGGAGGCGTGAAGTAGGACTTATTAGCATAGCTGCAAGATGTTCGGCTGCAGAGGCTCATTCTCGTCATTTAAGGAACCAGCACCTGTCGGAAGATGCTACTTCTACGAGGCCTTATACTAATCATTGCCATTAAACGTTTATTCACTCTGACCAAAAAATAACACTATAAAAAGCACATAGGTGAACGTGCAAGTGAATATTGCATGAAAGAATCAGTGAAGAAAATAAAAATAATAATAATAATTGAAATTGACTTTATCAGTCGTAAACCTCGCATTAAATGAATATGTATTGGTGTTAGTGAATCCACATACATAAATGACCAGGGTACACCTCAATAGTGGAGAAATTACCAACAACTCTATCCTGCATTAAGGGCGGACTCTTATAGTTTCAGAACCTGAAGTACGCAACCATGTTTTTAGGTCATAGTAAAAGGTGGCACTAAAGTAATCATCCAATTTTGTTTCTCAATTACTTTTTCACTATATAAAAAAAATTATTATGAGTGATGGAAATCTTTGCTTGGGTCTTCACAATTTTTTCTGTTGAGTGGAAGAGATGATGTCCACCAAGTGGCTGTCGCCAGTGTTGATACACGTTTGTACCCATTTTATCACATTTTCCATGACTTTACGCAAGGTCCGGTGATAACTCTTCGCATTCCTGTCAAATATTCTCCTTAAGGGCTGCGATTGGCTGAGGCTTGTTGGCATTAGCCAGCTACTTCAAGTAGCCCCAAAGAAAGAAGTCTGGGATGGTTAAATCGGGCGATCTTGCAGGCTATGTCAAATCGCCAAAACCGGAGATTACGCGACCAGAAAACGCTTCCTTCACAATATCCATTGTGGCTCGTGCTGTGTGTGCAGTTGCACCGTCTTGTTAAAACCACATGTTCGCCAAGCCTCGCTTATCCCATTCCGGCAGTAAGAAGTCATTTATCATGGCCCTGTAGCATTCGCCAGTAGCAGTGAACGCATTGCCGATGGCGGTTTCAAAAAAATAAGGCCCAATCACTCCTCCTGGGTGAACGCCGCACCACACATTGGCTTTGAGTAGATGTAATGGCTCTTCGTGCATCACACGCAGATTTTCAGTGCCCGAGAAATGAAGATATGATGAACATGATGATTTTCGACACAAAATCCTGCTCTTCGTTGTTGAGATTGAGGATGGCTTGACAGTAATTCACACGCGACTGACGGTCGGGAGGCATTAACTGATGCACTGTTTGCACTTTGTACAGGAACATGTGTAAGTCTTTCACTAAAATTTGCTGAAGACAAACCAGACGGACCGGTGATGCCCAATTGCGTGGCCCATCGTCTGGTTGATGTTTTTTTTGTTCTCAGCGACATCGGCAGCTATAGCCGCGATATAACACTATAACATTACACTCGCATAATGCGAGCCATACGAAATGAAATGACAGTGAAAGCAAATGAGGTTCTTAATATATTTATAACACCACTAGATTGGAACCAAATGAAAGCGAACCTTATTTATCACTACTCGGACAAAAGAAATGGAACAACCTGACAGTCTTATGCATGCTAGACTTCTTGAAGGCATTTGACAGGGTTAACAACAGCATCTAATGTTAAAAGCCCCGCCATTATTTTGGCCTTAGTTATAGGGCAGTCAAATTGATATGTTGCTTTTTAAACAATCGTTCCCAGAGAATTATGGTTGGTGAAGATTTTTCAGATGTCAGATATCTGCGTGAAGGTTTACCCCAGGGTTCTATATTAGGTCCTCTTCTTTTTTGTATTTTTATAAAATATATAACCCATGTTTTTATCTTTCTACCTCTTTGCCGATGATATCCAAATTTATTTGTCAAGACCTGTTGGTCTAATAAGGAACTTTTTCATCGAATAACTGACGACCTCAAAGTTATATGGGAACGGTCTATCCAAAATGGACTTACTTTGAATCCATCTAAAACCCCAGCAATTTTAATCTGAAAAAAGTATTATCAACTTGAAATATTACCTCCTATTATGTTATGAAAAATACAAATTAAATTTGATGATGAAGTTACCAGCTTATGTTTTATAATAAACTGCAACCTGTGATGACCATATAAATTACTGCCTTTGTAAATTATGGACATGTGCCAGCTTTATCCCCCACGATACTAAGCTATGATTAATGAAAACTTTGTTAGTTCCCATTATAACCTTCATTGATCAAATATACTGCCAGCTCGATTGTGCATCAAAAAACAAGTTGCAAGTTGCAATTAACGGAATGATTCTTTATGTATATGGTCTTAGAAGATATGGGCATGTACTATTACTGCTTACCAAAACAGTATTTTAGGCAGTTCGCTGACACAATATCTTGATGCCAGAAACTGTATCTTTCTACATAAAATCATATATTAGAAGAATTTACACAGTCGACTAGAATATATATATTTTTTTTCTTTTATAATTTACGCGCGCCTCAAGGGAGTTATGATACCCTTTTACTGTTGCCATGGCGCGGGCGGAAAGTTAGAAGGAGGAGAAAGGAAAGCATTGTTGTGATGTAGTGGTTTGAAGCTCAGGTATATTTGTTTTCGATAACTTTATAGCAATTCAACCTTTTAATTACACTAATTTGTCGCGTTATTTCTTTACTTACGCCATTAGGCTATGGAATTGAACACATAAAATGAGCAACAGGAGCGTCTCAATTTAGGATAGCAGTATTTAAATATTTCTCTGAACCGCAGTAGTTTTTCCTTTTTTTTCTCTTATTTTGCACTAAAAGTAACTTCTATTTTTAAATATAGTAATTTCTTGTTTAGTTTCTTTTAATATTAATATAAGTTAGTTTAGTTTTATATGACGTTTAATTCGATTTTAAATTCAATACATTAATTATATTATTTAAGTTTGTTATGGTTTGGTCTATGGCCGTCTACCAGATTGACATTAAATTTCATACATCTCTATTTTTGCTTTGAAAAGAGAACAATAAGTATACAGTTGTTGTAGAGTACACCCACCCTCGGACTCCGTTTAAGACTTGAATTCCTTCATCTATTTCCAAAATATACGAATTAAATAGCCTCACTCGAATTTCTTTTAAAACTGGGCATACTGCAAGGAAATGAAATACATCTTCTCACATCTTCATATCGCAAAGATTGCACAAGATAGGCAGCTTTGGACGGTGTGTGATGAAATTCAGATTCAGTAGCTCTCCTCTGATTTTAAAAATGATGTTAATTTTTTCTATTGAGTTGCAGTTTAAAAAGTAAGTTTTTTTCTGCTAGATGGTATTTCAGCTTACTGTAACATCTGTGGACAAAAGGAAAAACAGCATAAGTTGACTTATGTCAAAATTGAGTTAATGACACTATAGCAATCACCTATCTTCAGTTTATATGCCATATTTTTTTTGTGTCGATATCTCTAATGGTTATAAAGTTATAGCCAAATGAATAATAACATAAGTCATTTCCCACAAAACATGCACTCGGAATAATAGCATAAGTCTTGCTCATCCTAGAAAAAATATACTTATGCTGTTATTTAGTGTTGATCATTCTTTACGCAACAAGTAGAAGTTGACATACAAGTTGACTTGATTAAAATGGTCTTAATGTAAGAAAAGCACAAGAAGACTTGACAAATAAAGATCTCTGAACTGAAAAAAGGAAAAAAGACATACTTCCACTTGTTCATATAAGATGTTTAAATAAGTAATATGAAAAACAACATAAGTGCACTTAAAAAATATAGGTATTGAATTTGAAAAAGGGAATAAAAGCATAAATCAGATTTTTGCTAAAAAGTATCATTATTAAAAGAAAAATACGAAAAATTATTATACAAGAAAATTAAGTGTTTAATTTACTATCTTTCAGTTCTTGTTTGCTTAACCTCTATGGTTTTTTTACCACATCAGTCCAAGTTTTTAAACTCGCCTCCTGAAAAGTTGCAAAAAATTACTTATGCCGTAAATCCTTTTTGCCACAGATATGTCCTATACTGGGAAGACTGTGCATCCGTTACAAATTGGTAATACATATTTCGACCTACTTTTTCCAATAGGATGTTGAAATGTGCTCTTAGATGATCAGAATGTACATCGGGTGTTATCCTTATGGTTCCTCCCCAGTTTAATGCAATGCGTTCCCATTCTTGAATGAAACTTGCTCTTCTTCTTATGACACTCTTGAGTACTACTTTTGGCAGTCTATCGTCACTCATTGCCATAACTTTAACTATGTAGTCAAAACGTAGTCTCAATGTTTCTAAGAACATAGGCGGTGCACCAGTCTCTAGGTGCAGCATATAATTAGGCGTAGCACTTGGTAATCGGAATATTCGTTTTAAGAAATAGCGAAGAAACTTCTCAACTTCAACATAGTAACAGTATCCCAACACCTGCGCTCCATATAAAATAACTGAAACTGCAGTTAAGCGAAAGAGTTTTTGCTTCGAGCTATGGGCTTTATACTTGTTGTTAATGCATCGACCCCATACCAATGAGATTGCTCATTTGGCTTCTGATAGTTTGGCTTCCAGATGTTTCCTCATATTCAGGTTCGAAGACACCAAAATTCATAAGTATTTTACACTCAGGTTTCAGTGTTTACAGTAAACGCTTAGCCTTTTTATCATAAGTTGCAGCCCATCCACAGTGTCGGAAAGGAAAACGATGTCATCCGCATTCTTAAGAGCCGGAATTTTTATTATGCCGAAATCTACTCAACCCTTTACAGTGTCTGATATGTCATTGATAAATAGAATAAACAGTAGCGCACTCAAAATACATCCCTGCTTCACACCCATCATTGTTGTAAACTCTTCAGATATGGACTCCCCATCCCATACGTACGCCACATTATTTGTATAGATTGCTTTTAAGATGTTCATTATTTTCGTTGAGAAGCCAATATTGTATAATTTGTAAAACAGAGCCTCGCGCGCTTGAAAATCAACGAAGAAGGAATATAGTTTTTTATTTTTCCGTTTATAAGTAATTCTTTCTGAATCCTGCTTGAAACTCCTGCAAAACTTTTTTATTCTCAACCCAGCAGGTAAGCTTGTTGTATATAATGACGGCAAACAACTTGGCAGACTTTTTTAAAACTTTCAGGAATATCCGCTGATTCAAAGATTCTATATAATTCCCAAATATACGAGCGCAGACATGAATTCACATTTGCAGTTTTTATAGAACTCGTATGGAATTCTGTTATCTCCGGGGGCCTTTCTCGTGTATGCTTTGTTAATGACTTCTTTGATTTCTTCGAATGAAAACGGGCTATTTATGAATTCATCGATAATCAGTGGAGCTGCATATTAGAGTGGTAGTGAGATCTGTGGGGAATTAAGTAAATTGATAAAGTGGCCCATTAGCTGCGTTGCTTTAAGCGACGAGGCGATGCTATTTGTTTGTCCAGTTATATATTTTACAGCTTTCCAAAATTCCGCTGAAGATGTGGAGTTGTTTATAATATCAATACGGTGTTGATCAAATTTTATCTTTTTTTTCATGGCAAATGCGCTTGAAGTTCTAATTTGCTTCGCCATAGAGTGTTTTAAAAATACTGGTATTATATTCCCTAAAAATTTTTAGTAATTTGAAATAGCTATTTCCACTTTTGTTTTGAGATTTTATTTTTTCTTGTACGTAAGCTCGGAACTGCGATTTAATTATAATTGTAAGAGCATCCACATCAGGTAAAATATCCACTGTGTTTAATCGCTCAAGATCTGAATTGAGATTACTTCGATACATATTTTGCGTTCGGTCATTCCACACTAGTTTTGGTAAAAGTCCTAATTGCCTTATACTCCTCTCATTCGTAGATCTGGATACCAAACAGTTAACTTCCAGTGGCATATGGTCCGAGAAAGTCTCCGTTCCTACCCTGAAGTTGCTAAGAAGAAAGCTACAATTTTCAGAAACGCAAAAGTAATCAATTACTGAGCACGCTTTTCCACTGATAAATGTGTATTCCCCACAATAATCGCCTTCACAACTTCCATTTAGAATACTGCAGTCGTATGCATCCGCAAGATCCAGTATCTTTCGACCATTAAGGTCACAAATTTCATCTTTGGAAGTGCGATTTATAAGCATTGTGTGGGTTTTGTAACCACTCACAAAATTATTTTCAGAAAGTCCTAGCCGGCCATTAAAATCACCAATGAGCATCAGATTTGTTTCCTTTAGGTTTTGTAGTACTTCCTTAAGATTTTCATAATCGCGTTGCCAGTGACTAAAGTTCAGGTCAATGGGAATTTTAAACAATACGCTGTTATTTGTTCTTACATCGAGGACATACGATTCTTCTATTTTTTTTTAAATTAACCTCTGCGTAATTAAGACCCTTCTGATAACCATACAATTCTCCACCACTTCCCCTTCCAAATATTGATGACTTAATTGCAGGGATCCACTTCAATTTGTATTTTAAAAATATGTTTTCAAGTTTCTTCTCTTCATTTTCTAAAACATGGGTTTCGAATTTTTCGACATAATTAAAAAAGTTTGCAAATAATTATTTATTTTTTGATCCAGCTACGTTATAACTTAAAATACATGATTTAATACTATTTTTATTCTGAGCTTCAAGCTACACGTGAAGATATACTTGCGTGTCCACCCAGTAATGACATCTTTGTTCATAGCATTGGCAGCATTGACATTTTGTGACATACTTGACGTTTCACGAGCACTAATGTTATTGTTTACATGTTCATTCATAAAGTGTTTCGGTAATAAAATGTCTCCATTTAAATTATTTAACACTTCAAACCCACATTTTTCGCCGCATTTTAACCCTTTAGAGAAATCCCAAGTGAGTACTTTATCCGCTACGTACAATTTATCGTCTCTTAAGACAGTTTTCACCTCGAGGTTCTTTCTGCGCAAGACTTGCATGATTGTTACCAGCTTCGCTCTTTTTTGCCGTGCGTGCAATGGTAGATCTTTGTGTATGCTTATTTTGGTCCCTTTTAATTTGTTGCCTCCACGAAGCACACTCCAAGCATAATCTCGCGACGTTATCTTCACGATGATGGTTGAGGTATGTGGGGCTCTGGCTCGCACACTCTACGCAGACTCTACAACGTTGGATGTTTCGTTCTTGTCCAGCAATCTGGCGCAGATGGATTTTGCTTTTTTCTGCATATTGGTGTTAGGTTCAGCAGGTAGGTGCAAAACAACGTTGGATTCAATATTTTTTTGCATAAGCCTATCCACCTGAGTTTCTGGAAACTCATTTCTCTTCTCTAGTTGCGTTACTCTTTCCGATATTTCATCTTGGCGGATCTTTAAGCCGTATAACTCTGCACATAGAAGCTGGAAGTCGGACTTTTTGTATTTGTATTTGTATTTATTAAATATGAAATTACTCATCATAGTAAAATAAATCTTATAAAATAGTGAAAGCCTTAAAACTGAGTTAACAAATTCAACATAATAAAATAAACATAAGGATAACAAACGAAATTGGTTGAACAACAAGAAATATTTGAATAAAAAACATAAAAAAAAAATAAGAAAAGAAAACAAGATTCAAATAACAAACATGTGAATTTAAAAAAAGATCATTAATTAAGAATTTAATCGAAACAAAACAAATAATAAATAAATACCAGCAATCTAAATTGAATATGCTAATTAATTATACTCACTGGCCCTGTACCTCAAAAGTAAATTCCTAAATCTGTTTGTGATTCTGACTCCTCTTAGTTCACGGGGCAGGGAGTTCCGTAGGCGAGTGGCATGAACGAAGAATTGCCACTCCGATGTCAGACAAGAATGTGGATTTTGCATTAAGGTCAGAGGCCTTTGCTACCGAGGAAAAACTAATCTGCTATAGAGATACTCAGGTTGATGTGTCTGTATGATGTCATGCAGGCAAGATAAGGATCGAAGCACTAAAAGGTTATCGAACGAGCAGCCGACAATGCACTTTGAATAAACTGACAGGTGATCATAATTTCGGAGTCCATAGATATACCGAGCAATATTGTTGTATACAATATTAAGCTTCCTTTTAGAAATTGAGTCAACTTTGCCATAGACCTCATACCCATACAGCAAAATTAGCAGTATGAGCGTTTTCGCCAGCATAGTTTTTATAGCTGTAGGTGTAAACATCTGAGTTGACCATAGCATACGAAGCCCTCCATAAACCCTGCCAATGGCAGAGCTTATATGGTCAGTCCATGTTAGGGAGTCGTCAAAAATAAGTCCGAAATTTCTTACAGTGTGAACAAAAGGGACGATTTCTTCACCAAGTTTTATCGGTGGAAAGGTAGATAGGTTCTGTGTTTTCCTATGAATCACGAGAGCTTCCGATTTTGCCGGATTCAAACATAGAAAGTTACGTTGAGCCGAGAGAAAAATATTGTCCAATTCTTCATTTATCAAAGCAACTACTTGATCTAAGACATTAATATTTCCACTCAAAGCCAATTGGACATCATCGGCATACATGTGGATCAGACACCGAGGATAGGTCGAAGTATTGATCCTTGAGGAACTCCATTCGATACCCTAAGAAGTTTTATTGTTGACCACAACACATTGCTGCCTACCCACTATGTAGGAATAAATAAGCTTTGCCGATTCTTTGGAGAAATTATACATGGTCTGAAGTTTTTGGCATAGAAGAACACGGTTAACAGTATCAAACGCTTTTGAAAAGTCTAAGAGAATTAGAAAAGTAACATATTTTTTGTCCAAGGACTTCCTAATGTCATCGACTACTGACAATAATGCTGTTTCGCAGCTGTGTTTGGGACAAAAGCCGGACTGACAACTGCTTACTAGCTTATGTATAGACAAATATGCTTGCATTTCCTTCAAAATTACTTTTTCCAACACTTTACTTAAAAGCAGGAGAATCGCTATCGTCATTACCTTTTTTAGGGATTGGGATATCCTTTGCCCTCTTCCATTCACGTGGATAGTCAGAAGCTGTTATTATGCTATTAAAAATGTGGGTAGTGGAAGGAAGAATGTAAGGAAGGAGAATTTTTACGAACCGGGGATCAACACCATCGATGCCGGTTGCGTTTGACTTAATTGATAGAACCGCTTCGACAACCTCTTGATCACTAATACATACGAAACCGAAAGATTCAGTGGAGATGGAGTTGTCTAAGGATCAAATGTATTACATTCGTTTTCATTTGTGAAAGAGGATGGTTTTGTGACGAATTTAGCTTTTAAGAGTTCACAGTCAATGTTATCGGCTATTTTTAGAAACTCTTTTCCAATTCCAAGTTTCGTAACAGTTTTCCATTTTTTTTTTTTGTAGAACAACTTTGGCTTAATCTATTTTCATAGTAAAGCGTCTTTGTGGACCTTATGTCTAGCACCACTTTGTTCCGCAAATTGCAGTATTCCCGATATAGCGGTTCGACTCTATATCGTCTCCATAGACTATAGGTTGTATTACGTTGCAGCATCAGCTTCTTAATTTCGCTGCTAAGCCAGGCTGGCGACGTTCTACGGATAACTTTTGTTTTCAGTGGGATATGTTTATTAAATAGGTATCTGATCTGCTCTTGACAAAACATAACTAACAGACTGCATGCACCTCAGACTTTTCCAATCAGTACACTGAATGTCATACAGCAACTCACTGTAGTTCGCATTCTTAAAGTCTCGAAACTGGAAGATGATCTCTTTTGGCCTGTTTTTATAATCTAAGGTTAAATAAATGAGATCATGTCTCGAGAAACCAGAAGCTTGAACCTGACTATAAGGTAGGATCCTACTAACATCACTAACAAAAAATTCGTCAATCAGAGTACTTGAATCACCTTGGAAACAAGTCGGACTTTCTATATTCACAGGGAATAAGTTCAGCGCTTTAAAGTTATTTAGCAAATGAGAAGAAACATTTAGACCCAACAAATTGCAGTTAAGGTCACCGCATAGAACGACATGGGAGCTACTATAGGAAAGTTGCTGTAGAATGGTTACTAACGGCATATAGTCTACAGATTGATTTGCCCTGTAAGCAATACCTAATAGAATTCTTTGACTCTCACATACAATTTTGACGAAGCAATAGTCTAGCCCTGTGTCCTGTATAGAATTACAAACAGGTGTACACCGCAACCCTTCGCGCACATAAATAGCAGATCCTCCACCTACTCCACCCACTCGATCACCACGAAAAACATTAAAACCAGACACTTCATACAATTTGTTTTCGACATCCGAATGAAACCAAGTCTCAGACACACAGACAACATCAACCTGAGATCCTACAAAAAGATATTTGAACTCCTCTAGTGTCAATGCATTGTGCAAACTTTGTGCACACAGATGACAAATTTTTAACCCATTCTTCTGTGCACAGAGCACACGGATCATACTATGCAAGTTCTCATTCCTACCCACACCCATGCCACTCCCATTAGTGTTATTTATATGGTTGTTCATTAATCAAAACAAAAAGAGTCAGAAACAGAAACAGTAAGTCACAAAAAAAATTAGAGAAATTCATTAGCCAGAAAGTATTTACAAACGTTATTTGAATAACTAAATTGAGAGTTGAATATAGAAATAATAAATAAAAAAGAAATATGAAGGAAAAAAAGAAAACTAAAAAGAATACTAAATAATTACATAGAATAGATGTATTGTTATTAAGTTTTCTCAGCAGCAGCAAGCAGGTCATCACAGCTCTCGATAAGAAAGCTTTTCGAATTCGCCGACTTTTTCACGTAGATATACCCACGCTTTGTGTGTACCGCAAACAGCTGATTTTTTCGCCGGAGTTCGATGGCACTGTTTAGAAGAAAGCGAGTACGTTTTGTAAAGCTTTCATTGAGATAAATCAAACTACCAAAGTCCCGAAGCGCACAGATTTAATTGCACTTAAAAAACTTCAATTCAGTCTAAAGACTTCAATGAAGTTAATAGACTTCCCTGAAGTCAAAATACTTCAATGTAGTGAAATTACTTCAAAAAGACTTTAAAAGACTTCAAAGATACTTCAAAGAATTAGAGCAATCAAATAGACTTCCATTCAATTAACTTCCAGTATTTTGATTGGTCAAATTTATTGCTTTCATTCAAGACTTCAAAAATGAATTATTATTGCATTTTTGAATTTGAAGTACAAAGATACTGATTGCGATTGCAATGAATGCAGTACTAAAAGAATGCATTCCTTTACAGCTTTGGACTCCGCTTGCTTAGTTGGATGTTGCTCCAAGATTTTGGCAGTGAGTGTGTTCTCGTTTTGATTGTCCTTCAAGACGGGAGGAGAGACAGTTGTAGGCGTAGATGGAAGACCTTTTGTGGGAGCAGCTTTTGAGCGTAGTTTTACAGCTGACATGATTTTTTGAGAAGAGAGAAACTTTACTGTAGATATTGGGTGCAGGGCAAAATAAAATCACAAATTTTTCGTGTCCGGAAACTAGATTTTTAAATTTAGCTGGATCAATAAACTTTAGCAGCACACAAAACACTTTTTTTGTGAATAAAATAGCTAATTTTTGTTCAACTTTCACTAAATTAAAATGACAAACTTTCAACTTTCATCAAATTAAAAGGAACCAAATAAAACACATCCGTTCACTATAAAGTGTATCACGTCTGGAAGTTCCTGAATTACTCGTAATTCTTTGTTTTTCTCATTGAGCAATTTTTTTTAGGGTTTCGATGCTGATGTCAGTTAGTTTGTCCATTTCCGCTATATTTTTCTTATCACTGAAACTTGGGCGACGTTTTTCGTTCTTATGATGTTCTGGAGAAATTTCTGATCCGCCTCTTTTGTTCACTTGGTGAGGTTTGCTTTGGGATGGCCTTTGGTTTCACCAGGTATGATCTCAAATGCTATGACTTACTCTGAGTAACCACTTTAATTGAAGAGGCAGCGTCTTAGATTGCACTTTTTTAAGTTTTTTTCCTAGTTATTTGCCCTTTTTATGTTATCTTTCGTATAAGTTTTGCAGGAGATATTTTTCCACTACTTTTCCTCGACAGTTGACAGATGTCAAATCTATGTGAATTACTAATGTAAAATTATTGTTGTTAGTATGTTCTCTAAAAAGACTAAGGCCCGATTGCTGATACGAAACATAAATCTAATACGTAACTAAGTATAACACAAGTTTCATGTGATACTTAAATTTGTGTTAGTTACACGAAAAAAATTATGTCGAGCACAGTAAGCGCCCACTTTTAAATGAGAACTAGCTTCAATTTGGTTAATTCAAACATCAAAAATCGATTTGTTTTTGTAATTTTGTATTTATCGTTTTGGCTACAAATATTAAGAAAAGGAACCCAAAATGAAAAATCACTTCTTCTTCATTGTGCTTTTGATGAAAAAGAAATCACCGAAAGCAAAAAAACCGACGGCGCAACCTGGAAAAACAAGGAAAATGCTTGGCAACGGATTGAAAAAAATGTTAACAGCCAGTTACAGAAATAGCGAGTTCCTCAAATGATTCTACATCAACTACATAGCAGAAATAAGGAAACAGGCGGCAGAAGAAAAATGTTCCAGTGTTCAAACAGGAGAAGGCAAGCCGTCTGACCCTAATTTTGAACTGTCAGTTAATTTCATGAACCCGAAAACCGTTTTTGGGTTGGATAAGGAATTTGATGGTGACAGCATGGTGAAACAAATAAAAAGTGAAAAGGTAATTTGTAAATAAAACATTCAAAAGCAATACTTCTTATTCATAATTGAAAATACTTTTGCAGTGCCATGAAAAAGTAAACGATGACTTTAGTAATTATGAGCCATTAAAAAAAAGAGGTTCATCCAAAATTGAAAACCCCAGCCCACACAGTCGATGACATCGTTCTTGTAAATGAAACTTCGCCGGATAAAGAAAAAAACACATCGTCATAAATAGTTTTGTCAAAGGATTTTCAAAAACAACATCAAGTGAATTCATGGATGTTCCAAAGACCAGTCGCCTCAACACTACAGAGCAGCAAGATATCTGACCAGTATTCCGAAGCTTTCAAACTAGCTAAACTGCAATATGATACTTTAAAAGAAGAAACTATTCAAAAAAAGTATCAAAGTTATGTTGAGCATGACCTCAAAAAAATCTTTACAATTAGATATCGCAATTAAAAGTGAAGTGTTAAAGAAAATACAAAAAGATAGCTGCACAGCAAAAGAGGCCAAGAATTTTCACGAAAGCATTGAACTATTTTTCAAATATGTAAATGAGTGAATTAAAGAAATTTTAAGTTGAGCATTTTTGATTTGTTTGAAATAGTTTTTACAATCCTGCAAAATAGTTATTTATCAAATCCGTTCGCTTCTGCATATTCAAATTGAAGGAATTAGAACTTGAGTTGTTAATTTGAGAACAATTTTCACTACGTATCTCTCCTTCAGTAATAACTCGTTGAATGTCATCTTCACTAAAATCTTAACTCTCAGAAGGATCATCGAGATGACCATTTTGCCTCATTATATTGTGTAAAGTGCAGGTCTCAATGATAACTGTTAAAACCCAAATGCTTCTTCTATTACACCTCTGGTACGAATTTGAGACTCATTGTACAACTGTTCTACTGAACTCCTTGGATTGAGAAGAGGTGTCATCAAATAAGATTTTTGGGGATAGGCCAAATCTTCTATATTTTAACAGAATTTTCGAAAACAAAGTTCATGCAGAAAATCAAATTTAAATAAAGCCTACCCAAAAGAAAAAATTCTGTATTTGTACTTGACTGTCTCTCTAAAACATTTCGAATCCTGCAATAACTGAAAATTGTTGCATCATGCGTAGATCCTGGCCATCTACCTACTACATTTGAAAATATCATTTTAGCGTTGCAAATCGCTTGAACATTGCGAATAATTTCTCCATCAGTACCATCTGGATGAATAACATCTATTTGTATATTATATAGTATGTAAATCAATTTTTAATAATAATTACCGGTTGACTGAATTTTTACGTGTGTACCGTCAATAGCTCCAATTACATTTGGAAATGATGCTATTCAAAATAAATCGCGTATGTTTGTTGCAATTTCAGCTTCAGTTTCAGGAAACTGGATAAAGTCGTTTCCAAGCTTAGCCATTGCCCTGGAAACTCTCAAAACTATCCTTGAAACTGCTAAGACAAGCATTCTACAAAAATCGGCCATACTAAACAGATGATTTAATTGATTAATCGCACCGATAGAATTGTTCCTGGGAAGCGAAAATGTGTGTTTTAATTTTAATGTAGTTCAGCCATAACTGTTACCCGTTGGATGGACATTCTAAAGAGCATTCTATTTTATTCAAAATAACTATTGTCATTTCTTTTGTTAATCGAAGTCTTTTGAAAAAAGATTGCTTATCAAAAGAATAAAAATAATTATTTCTGTCGTAAATTTGACGAGGAACTCTAACTGCTAAAATTTCAAGAACTTCCACGTCATCTTCAATCAAATCAGGCAGTTCAAAATCAATTTTTTTTAATTATGTAATAATATTATTCTAATCATCTTCACGATTCTTGACTAATGAGTAAAAAATAACCGGAAATGAACATTTAAGTTCAACACAACTATCTAACGTAGCATTTTTTCTTCCATCTAATTTATGTTCATCTTTAGGATTTTCATATTTGAGTTTACGTTTGGTGCAAAGCAATAAGTGATACTTAAGGGCTTATGTTAAACAAAAATTTTAAAGTATCTTATCAGCAAACCGACATAAGTCATACTGGTACTTAATTATTACTTTTATAAAATTGAATTGTAATTGAATTGAACATTTCCTTCTTCTTCTTATCCTTTTATTAACCCTTTCCTCGTTATACGAACTTATGCGTAACGAGTTTCCCATTTTTACTGCATCGCTGCTGCTCCGCTTATGGGGTTGGCTAATGTCGCAGACCGCAGAACGCGTCTACATAATGCTCGGTCCTGGATCGCTTCAGTGGTAAGCCCCAGGCGTTGTTGCGCATTTGCCATCTGAGAAATCCTGGAATTCTTTTTCCGACCTCGTTTTCTTACAGTTGGAGTGACCGTAGTTGATAGTGCCTTTTTAACCGGATTTTCCGCAGATCTTCTTTGAACGTGGCAATACCAGCTTATTCTATTCGCCTCAAGCTGTTCGGTTACCGAATTCTTTATATGTAGACTTCCTCTTATACGCGTAGATCTAATACAATCGCGTTTAGTGACTCCACTAGACATACTTAACATTTTCATTTCCGCTGCCGTCATTTTGTTTTTAAAAGCTTCATACATTGTCCAGCGCTGTGAACCGTATATAAGAGCTGGTCTAACAACCGTGGTGTAGAGTTTCCCCTTTAATTTAAGTGGAAATTTTCGGTCGCAAAAGATTCCCGAATTTTCCCGCCATTTCATCCATCCCACACTCACTCTGTGGTTTACGTCGTCGTCACATTTCGCTTCCACGTTAACGATTGATCCTAAGTACTTAAAAATAGTGCTTTTCGGAAGAACTATTCCGTCAAATATTATATCCGGAACAGGTCGCAAAGGATGCGCAAATGGGCACGTCAAATGCCCCGTCTTTGAACGACTTATTTTAAACCCGTTTCTCTCTAGCGCATTTCCCCATGAATCTGAGGCGTTCTGTAAATCTTCGACGTTATCGCTAAGTATAACTGCGTCGTCAGCGAAGAGAATTGGCGTTACATTTGCTTCGCGCATGCAGTCTTTTAAAAGATAATCGAATTCAACGTTAAAGTAGTATTAGTAGTAGTAGAAGTAGTAGTAAAAAGGAAAGGGCTAAGTACGCTTCCTTGATGAACTCCGACATTAACTGGAAATTCTCTCGTTAGTCCAGCAGAGCTTTTAACCGCAGTTTTCACGTTTCCGTACATGTCTTGTATTATTCTAAAATACGTTTCCGGTACGTTTTGAGACCTCAGCGCGGCCCATATGAGATCCCTAGGCACTCGATCGAATGCTTTCTCGAGGTCGATAAATACCATGTGTAAATCTTTAGACGAATCTCGGTGCTTTTCCATTATTATTCGTAGGCTTTGGATAGCGTCCACCGTCGATCTTCCTTCAACAAATCCACACTGGCTATTATCGAGCTTTATTATTTGTCGAAGACGTTCGTTTAAGACTCTTTCGACGATTTACATTGTTTGTGACATCAGCTTGATTAAACGGTAGTTGTTGCATTCTCGAGTGTCACCTTTTCCTTTGTATAATGGAACCAAGAAGCTACTTATCCATTGATTCGGCATAGGTTGTCCACATTTTAATTTATTTAAAAGTTTCGATAGCCAAACGCTGCCGATTTCCTCCATCTTCGACCAAAACTCTGATGGAATGCTGTCTGGTCCCGCCACTTTTCCCCGCTTCATTTTTCCGATTGCTATACTTATTTCTTCGATTGAAAATTCCGAAAGTCCTCCTTGAATAGACCAGCTGTTGGCACGATATCACGAGGAAACTGTTTGTTAAGCAACTCCTTGCAGTATTCAAGCCACCGATCACAAATTTCCTTTTCATTTGTTAGTAAGCGACCGTCTGCGTTTTTGATGTATTTCGGCGAGGTTATTTCCATTGAATTTGTTCTCCTCTGTGCAGCGAGCTTAAAAATATTTGGCATTTTAGTGTTGTACGATGTTTGAACTTCTTGGATAGCTTGTCTTCTATCTGCCGATCATGAGGATATTTGTTCCGACTCCTGGTACAGGTTTTCCGCTGCTGCCGCTCGAGTTCGAGACAGGACTTTCTTTGCGATCTTTTTAAGACGCTCGTATTCAAGAGCCAGTCGAGCTTTTTCGATATCGTCGCTCCGATCGCATTTTGTCCACGCTTGAAATGCATTCTTCGGCCATAGCTCGTTTGGTTTCGTCATTTCACCACCATGTTTCTTTGCCGACGTGATGGTATTTCGATAAAGTCCCCAGATGGGTCTTTGCGTGTGTTATGCATGCTGTTCCACATTTCTTGCGGGCTAAGTGAGTCTGCTATACCATTTGTATTTTGAAGTACTTCTTTAGCCAGTGCGATAAATCTTGCGCTTCGTTCCTTCGATAAATTATACCACCGGATTTTTGGCTTTCCAAACGATGCCCGTGTTTTCGGTGGTTCCACCGTGAAAAATTCTGTAATGAGCAGACGGTGTTGGCTTACTAGCGATTCGCCAAGTATTACTTTACAGTCCTTAACACGGTTTCTCATCGACATTTTGCAGAGGTGATAATCTATTTGCGTTTCGTGGCCTCCGCTGCTATAGGTGATAAGATGTCGTTGATGTTTAATAAACATTGTGTTTAAGATGGTTAAGCCTTAAGCCCTACATGCTACAGGGATGTCTTCGCCAGCTAAATTTCTGGTTCCAAAGCCTTTACCGCCGTGGCAGTGCTCGTAATCAACATTTGTTTCTCCGACGTGGCCATTTAAATCTTCGCCTACGAAGAGCATCTCATCGATAGGTATATTTCTAAGCAAATTACCGAACTCTGACCAAAATTTATCTTTTTCCGATTGGTCGCATCCATTTTGTGGAGCGTACGCGCTAACATTAAACATTTCCCTATTGCACAAATCAAGCTAAGGATACTTTAGAGAAATTTTAGTCAACACTTAATAATTACATACGGATACAAAAGACCGATCCTATTATTGTGTTGGCTAAGAGCAGACTTTATTCTGAAATGTGTCTAAACACGTTTTTAATAGGATTGAGGGAACTGCTTTGTTTTGCTATCAGGGCTATGAGACCTATCGCTCTACATTTTTCATTTCTGCGTTTAAGAGCAAAACTCTCACTATATGTGATATTCTGACCCTAGTATTAATATAAAGCAATACAGACATTCTACACAGCAAGCAAACCAAAATACTCTTTCAACTAAAATACTAGCTCGTTTAATCAAATCAAAGGCCAAACGTGGGTGGCTGTGGCTCAAGTGGTAGTAAATTGGCTTCCAAATCAGAATGTTCGTTGTTCGAACCCCAACCCTGCCCGAAAGATTTGCATTTCTTCAGTCAACAAAAAGAAAGTAAGATGTATAATTGGCAAGAACGCAATAACAAGCCCGCTCTCACTAACAATTACGTCTCTCCATCAAATGTTGGATGCCACGCACGGAGCAAAATAACCTCTGAGCCAACAAATTTTTCTTATCTCTCTGTCCAATTTTTCAAAAAACATAACACATGCTGAGGTATTATAAGTGTATTCATACACACTCTAGTGGATTAGTTCTTTAAAAAAAAAAAAAATGTAAACAATCATTCAGACCAAACACGTTTAACCAGCATCCACAAAATCAACTGATGACAAATCCATATGGTAATTTTCTCCATACTATGAACCAAGATCAAAGTGTATCTGTACCAAAACCAATTAATACCTCTCAACCCTCTCAACATAAACACAAATCCCTCTGATTATTATCAAATTCTGACTCGTTCTATTTATCACTCAGAAAACATTAATTTAAACCTAGATTCGCACTACTATTCACAGTTAGATCATTATATACCTGAAATATCAATAAATTCTGAAAGAAGACTTAAGCCTTTGTGACAAGAGAAGTTGTGAACTAGCTGATACACTACACACATCGGAAAACAAGTACGGCAAAATAAAAAAAACATACGTTTCAGTGTGCTTCTAGAAGGAGTTAAGTTAATAGCGTTCTGTTCTCGTGAAACCTTGGCTTGAAGCTCCGAGCGCTGCAGCACAATCTCTGTCGTAGTATTTTTCACGGGATAGATCCAAGTAAATTTTATGAAGGTATCTACTATAACGAATAAATATTTGTAACTCTTCGCAGTTGTAGACAGAGGTCCTAAGTGATCCACGTGGTATGTGTGTCAGGGCTGGTCCATTTTATCGATAGGGTTAAGAAACGAGTCCCTTTTCCCAGATTTCTTTGGGACTAGAATGCAAGCAATACAATATCTAGTTACCTAAAGTACACGCTTAGACAAATTAGGGATGAAGAAGTCCTGCTTGATGATGTTTACAACTTTTGTATTTCCAAAATGACTTTGGTTATGGACATTTAGAATCAGTTCTCTCTGCAGACATTTTGGAACGCAAAGAAAATAATCTCCGTTAATAAATTTATATAAGAGTCCATTGTTCTTAACGTTTACTTCATACTCTCTTTCTTCGAGAATCGTTGCTAATGATTTACATGCCTTCAATCGCTAAAACCGCTGCTGGGTGACGGCTAAGTGCGTCTACATGTCGTATCACTGATCCAGATCGGTGTTGGACATCACAATCATATTCTTCTAGCTGTAGAGCGCAGTGAGCGATCCTACGGTTGAGAGCTTCCTTCGCCATTGTTAACTTAAATGCCTTTCAGTGGGTGTAGATTTCAAATTTTAATCCTAGAAGATAAATACGTCAGCGCTTTAAGGCCTTTACGATAGGTGGAACCTCTAAATCGTAACTTGGATATCTCATTTCAGTTGGTGTTGTTTTAAAGCTTAAGTAAAATACAGGATGGTTTTGCGAAAATGGGTGATCTGGAAAAGAAACATTTTGTAAATTTCGTGAATTTTTCGGTTTCCACAATCGCCTTAGTGATTTCAGAATTCATGCAATGGTGAAGCGTTTTGAAGAAACTGGTTCGGTATCGGGTCAAGTCCATATCAGTATGCTCGGATAGCTCGTACAGGCCAAAACATCACCAGTGTAAACGAAACCGTTCAGAATCAGCCAGGCACCTCAATTCGTCGCCGAAGTCAACAATTCGCTCTCACTTATGGCACTCTGCCTCGAATTTTAAAAGTTGATCTTTCCAAATTACACAACAAATAAAGCCTTTAGACCATCTACGACGTCGCTGATTTGTCAACTGGATGTTGGATCGCCAGAAAAATTTGTCATCGAATTTGATTTCTTCCGATGAAGCCCATTTTTGGATGGATGGGTACGTAAATAAACAAAATTTTCATTTGTGGGCACCGAAAAACCCATATCAGATTCACGAAAAACCAATGCATACCATTGCATCTGCATATGGTGCAAATTATGGGTTGGCGGCATCATTGGCCCCTACTTTTTCAAAGATGAGGCTGGAGAGATAGTGAATGGAAAACGTGACCGCAACATGTTGACTGGCTATTTTTTTTTTTTTTTTAATTGAATGAATTAGGTCTGAACGATGTCTGGTTTTAGTTTTTAGTTTTAAATGCATTTTATTTTCTCAATCATTAATTCTTACATACTAACAAAAAATGCTTAAATGCTAGCTAAAAATTACTAAACAATCTTATACTAACTTACTGGCCCTAAACAGGCACTCTAAGCTACTCCAAATTCTTATATCTATGTCTTTCGACTTTATTTACATTTTATTAAGGAATATTTATTTCCTATACTAAAGCTAAGAAAAGAATTGTTAACAAAAAAATTAGGATATGGACATGATTTTATTTTATAAAAACTTAATATCTAACTTAAAATAGGCCATCGTTATTTACAGAATAAATAGATTGGTCAGCTCTGCCTCATTAGTGAGGCTGGTCCGTAATTGACGGAAACGACAACGAAACATCTTCTCCATCATTCAACCACCAGAAATACTGGTGCTGCCGAACGACATCCCTCTTATCGCGATTTCCCACCGCCCTACTGAACCTGAGACGATCCACCCTGCCGTGTGCGACGTCTATGTTGTAGTTGAGTCCCCTGTCCCCAGCTATCCGAGCAACATGGAAGATTAACGGGATCGCTGATCTATCCTGGATCAACCCTATCTGATCAAAGTAGAGGAATGCTTCCGGTGGAACGGAGCCGTTAGAGCGCACACTCTTATGATAAAGATAATTGGGGTAGTAAGCCCAGTAAGTAAGCAGGTTATTCGTCGAGGTCATTGCTCTTACAATGTGCCTTCGAGTCAGCTTAATTACGAAGTTGTCCACTCGTATTAGATTCACCCTGTTGTAAAGGACCTCATTAGGATAAAAAAATTTGAACTCCGACTATGGTATTTTGTACAAGCGCAGACAAGCCCTAAGGCAAGCCCTCTCAAACACCCGAATCTTTGCCATTAAGCTTGCTCGTACATTGAACCACACGGGACACCCAAATACCAGCATGGGTCTGATAAGGGCCATGTAGCAGATTATCTTTACCCCCGCATCGAGTTGGCTGCTATAAAACAGTCTCTTTGTGAGGGCAAAAGCGCCTTTAGCTCTGGCCAGAGCAGCATCTACATTTTTGTTAAAATACAGAAACTGATCTAGCCAGATCCCAAGGTATCTGACTACATTTCGACAGGCAAGAGGCTGTCCATGCTGTCCAATGATCGAGGACTTTTGCCAATTTTTTCTGGTATCCCTAGAGGTTCCAGACAACGGCGTCCTAAAGAGAATGGTTTCCGACTTCTGAAAGTTGATTTTCAACTTCCAGTCATTCATTCTCCATCGTCATCCTGCACAGATGGACGAGTTTGGCAGGGATGCCGAAACAAGACATTGCTCTGTACGGCTCGTCTGTATAGATGCTCTCATACGCGGCCTTAAAATCGATGAATAGGTGGTGTGTATCGATCTGAAGCTCATTGGTCTGCTCCAATATCGGCGGTAGTGTGAATATCTGGTCGATGGTGGACTTTTCTGGCCTGAAGCCACACTGATATGTACCTATCAGGTTGTTGACGAGCAGCTTCAGGCGTTCACACAATACGGCAGATAAGATCTTATATGCGATGTTAAGGAGACTGATGCCTCTGCAGTTGGCGCAGTTCAGAGGGTCTCCTCTCTTAAATGCTAACCTAAACCTATGTAAGCTGGCCATCGCTATTTACAGAGCAAATAGATTGGTCAGCTCTGCCTCATTAGTGAGGCTGGTCCGTCATTGACGGAAACGACGACGAAACATCTTCCCCATCATTCAACCACCAGAAATGCTGGTGCTGTCGAACGACATCCCTCTTATCGCGATTCCCCACAGCCCTACTGAACCTGAGACGATCCACACTACCGTGTGTGACGTCTCTGTTGTAGTTGAGTCGTCTGTCCTCAGCTGTCCGAGCGACATGAAAATTAACGGGAGCGCTGATCTATCGCGGATCAACCCTACCTGATCAAGGTAGAGGAATGCTTCCGGTGGAACGAAGCCTTCAGAGCGCACACTCTCATGATAAAGGTAATTGGGGTAGTAAGCCCTAGATATCAGGTTATTCGTCGAGACCATTGCTCTTGCAGTGTGCCTTCGAGTCAGCTTAATTCCAAAGTTGTCCACTCGTATTAGGTTCGCCCTGTTGTAAAGGACCGCATTTGAATAAATATTTTTGTACTCCGACTCTGGTGTTCTGTGCAAGCGAAGACAAGCCCTAAGGCAAGCCCTCTCAAACACCCGAATCTTTTCCAAAAGACCTGCACTCACGTTGAACCACACGGGACAACTAAATGTAAGCATAGGCCGAATAAGGGCCATGTAGCAGATCACCTTTACCCTCGCATCGAGTTGCCTGCTATAAAACAGTCTCTTTGTAAGGGCAAAAGCACCTTTGGCTCTGGCCATAGCAACATCTATATATTTGTAAAAATACAGATATTGATCTAGCCAGATCCCAAGGTATCTGACTACATTTCAACAAACAAGTGGCTGTCCGTGTTGTCCCACGATCTGAAACTTTCGTCAATTCTTTCTGGAACCGCAGAGGCCCCAGACAAAGGCGTCCTAAACAGAATGGTTTCCGACTTGTGAAAGTTGATCTTCACCTTCCAGTCGTCGCAATATTGTTTAATTTAATCGAAGTCACGTTGCACAAGAATGTTGATAACCTCAATCGTTGGACCTGATCTGTACGCGATTAAGTCGTATGCGTACGCTATGGCATGGTGAAGTGAACCTATCAGATCACTTGTGTAAGTGCTGAAAAGGACTGGCGAATTGACCGCACCTTGTCGCAGACCGTTTTTAATGTTGAATGTACCAGTAGAAGTCACATCTCGCCATTCTTCACGATGAACTGTCTATTGGTGAGCATATTGACAAGAACATACAGTAGTGGTTTACTAATACCCAGTCTGTCCAACTTGTAGAAGAGTCCTTCTAACCAAACGGTATCGAAAGCCTTCTCCAAATCAATCAGGCAGGCACCAGTGCACTGGTTCTTGGCTTTGTTCCATTGGATATCAGAAACCAGTTTAGACGTGGCATGAATAACATCATGTCCCACCTTGAAACCGAATGGATTATCCGGAACTATATTTCTGTCCTCAACCCACTTAGTCAGGACTCTATTAATTACTTTTTCGAAAACCTTACTGATGTTTGGAAGGAGACTGATCGACCGGAGATGCGCCGGATTGGAGGTGTCTTTATCCTTTTAGGGGATCGGATGTACCACCGCAGTTTTCCAATGCGCTGGATAATGTGCATTATTCATTGCATTGTTAAACAGGGTTGTATAAATGTGCACCGCTTCTAGTGGGAGATGTCGAAGCACAATGTTCGGTATTCCATCGGTTCCCTCTGATTTCTTACTTCTTATTGTGTCGAAGATCGTTTGAAGCTCTTCCTTCGAAAAGAACGGGGGTTGTTCCCTTTCATTGGCGATGACATTATTTGCCATTTTCTCGTCACTGAACTGGGTGAAACCCGAGTTCTCGATTCGCCAGTTAACTATTTCATTTCGAAGGTAGAAATTGTGCACAAGGACTCGATTTTCCAGGTCGTGGTTGGGACCAATGATGTCACTTGTCTTGTACACTTCCTGGAAAGTCGCTCCTATAGCCTCGACCTTCTCCTTCGATCACAAAGAAGTTGTCATCATCAACAGCTTCATTTGGATCTATGCCTGCTGTTGAGGGTATGCGTTCGTTGTCAGTCGTCCGGGCGATTTTTAGACATGAAAAGTCGTTTTGATCTTTCCTCCGAAATATTTTATTTATTTGCGGGAACATATTCGGGTTGCTGGTGTTTACAGCCTGAATTTTGTTGTTCCAATACAAACTTACAGAAGCAATGTAATTTTCTTTTATTAATGTTTGGAGGTTTTTGAATGACGACTTTAATGTCGTAATCTCCAAGTTGTGTCTGTCCGTAAACTGTCTGTACAAGGTCTTCAGTGTTGAGAGTAGTCTACTTTTATGTCGGTGAAGTGCGTCAATAGTTACGTTGCGAAATAAGTCTTCGTTGTCACTGTGTCGACACCGAGGTATCGTTTTGTCCATAGTCCGTTTAATTGTCTCGTGTATTAGTTTTAGATACCTGTCAATCTCCTCGTTTTACAGATTTCTGTTGGACGGTGGGTAGAGCGAATTCGAGGAGAGTGCTCTAGTCAGTGTCCTGGAGAAGTGTGTCCAACGCACCCTACTATAGTTGTTGGAATGGCTTTAAACAAACTTCTCCAATTCCGCATTTTCGTTCGGAACTGTTATTTCGGTACTAAGACCGCAAAGGTCACTGTCATACACAAAAAAGCGAAGATAGTTTACAGTTTGTAGGTTCGTACCTGTCAATTGTATGCGTGTGTCGAACAACAGGAGATCCAAATAGGAGCCGTGTCTAAGAAACGACGGGCTGTCCGTCGCCTTAAGGGCGAGTCTATACATCACACTGTGTTGACCCCACCAATTGAATAGTAGGTTCCCTCTAGTGTTTGGTGTATTATTTCCCCAATCGCTATGTTTGGCGTTGAGATCTCTGCCGATAGTGAAATAGTTTTCCCTCCATTTCCGGTCTCAGAAATCGAAAAAGTGTCTCGAGCTCTGAAATGAATAGGGTGGATTGATAAGCCTAAGGTGCATAAACTGACACCATGTATAACCGCTTTCCACTACAGAGAGGGATATACATGATGCATGCTTCTAGCACCTGAAACCTACATACTACACGACTGTATATTCTTTTAAAACGTATACCTTTTTTTTACGAAGATTGCCACGCCTCCTCCTTGTATGTAGTTGGGTCGATTTTTTCGCATGATTATATATGGAATGGCATGATATACCTTCTGTGCCTCATTTGGTGTCTTTTGGTTAGCTTAGTTTCGCTAACCAAAAGCACGTCAGGGGCTTGGTCTTTAGGCAACTTAAACAGTGTGGCTCTCCGCTCAGCAAGGACCTTCAGGGTTTGCTCCGCCATGTACGTACCTATTACGACTGAAGGTGCGTTAGGCTAGGCAGCAGCGCGTATATTTGATCTACCCGCGTCGCTTGCTCGGTAATTTGACGTTGAAGCTGAGCCATCTGCCCCTGAATAGAGAGCAAGATAGCTAGCATGTCATTTGCCGGTTCCGGTGCTCTAGGGGCTGGGGCCTGAGAAGCAACCTTCGCTTGCTGTACCGTATTTCCCCCACCTGCCGCCATTTGGGCGTTGGTAACTTGGGGAGTATCGGCTGGTGTTTGTGTTACAACAGGTGGACGTTTTACTTCCACCTTTTGCTGCCGAACCAGATTTACTCTCTTTATGTACTGGAATTTGGGACAAACACGATAGTTTGCGGTGTGTCCCGTGCTCTTACGTAAAACGCAAGAGAGTTGACTTTTTTCCGACACTCCATCCCTTCCCAGGGCGTATTCTTCTGATTTGTGGTTCTTACCGCACTTGACACATCGAGGCTGCATTTCGCAGTTCGCGCGGCGTGCCCGTCTTGGCACCGAACACATTTTAAAATTTTTTCGTGCCTTTTTACTTTTTCCCACTGTACAATCTAGTAGTCTAGGACTTTTATACTCCTTGGGCCATCCAGTTTGCTATCGGGACTTAGCTAAACCAGGATGAACGGTAGCTTCTGTTTCTCCCTTTTGGCTCTGGCTGTGACGAACGGCTTAACCCCCACGAATTTGAGACCATCGCACTCTTTCTCTTTGAGCAGTGCGAGGAGCTCCCCCGGACTAGTAGACGAATTCCTTAACAGGTTCTTAATTTTATTATAGCGCTCCACTGTATTACAGTAGATCGCATGCCTATCTACGCTAAGCCTCTTAATGAAAAAATTGGAGCCTATGACCGACTTGTGTCTATTGTGTCCTTGAGTTCCATCCTAAATGTATTTATAGGTGGAACCCTTTGTTTTTGCTGTTGTTTCTGCTGCTGCGATTGTTGTTGTTTCTGCTGCTGCTGTTGTTGCTGCTGCTGTTTTTGTTGCGGTTGTTGTTGTTTTTGTTGCTTTTGTTATTGCTGCTGCTGTTGTGGTTTCTGCTGCTGACTTTGTTGTTGTTACTTTTTGGTTGCTTTCATGTGTTTTGTTGTCCCTGGATTGGGCTGCTGTGTTTTGTTTTGGTTTTTTTGGTGTTCACGTTGTTTTGTCTGTTCGACTTCTTGCTGCTGCTGTTGGGCAGGCTGACTTTCCCTTTCTCTTCTTGCCATTTGTTTTGCATTAATGACAAGAACCCTTCGCTGCAGCTCTTTAATGTTATTGTTGAGAGCATTGACTTCTTCATCTTCGTCTTCAGACTCAGAGGCCGCAAGCGAAGCGAATAAATTGTCGCCTTTCATATAGTGGCCTTCTCCATCGTCAGACACATATGGGAAGTCATTATTGTTAGCAACTTGTCTGTCACGAAATTGAACTGCTGCTCTTGCCGACGTTGTTGGCACCTCTTTCTCCACTCTACTAAGCAGCTTTTCAGTAGATGCTGCAAGGGAAGGGCGCTTTACCAGGTTAGGAGTTGTCTTAAGCTTCCTCCTCCTTTTAACTCTTCCTTCTGGATTACCGGTTTTGCTGTTGGCTGACGATATAGCGGTCTGATCATCTGATGACAACATGCTATCTGAGGGTCCCGCTATTGGAATAATGGACCTCTCGTTGCCACTCATCTTCCGATAACACTTTCGTATATGTAACTCGCAATTGTTTATTTATTTTGAAATTTTAAAAATAAAAATCGCACAATGTTTTTTTTTCGGGAATCGAACTTCCGACCCCAGCTTTGTCGGATTACCACCACTTCCGATGAACTACCGAGCCACTTGACAAAATTGTTTCTAATTAACTTTTTCCTAAGTCTTAATTACTTTTTCACTTTTCAAAGAAGCCGTAACACGTCTATTCCTCTCAGAGGTCTATGAACGACTGAACCGCCCACACTATCACTTGGGCTAATTGGAGCCGAATGACCAATTTGTTAGGTATTGTTTCTATTGTTTTTTATTTGCAATTATTATAACTCAAACAAAAGCCGAACACGTCTAAACTCCACGGAGGTCTATGAACGACTGACGATGTCTGGTTTTAACAGGATGATGCTATCGCCTACACAAGCCATCAATCAATCCATTTATTGCTTACGAAGTTTTAAGATCGCATTATTTCGGTTAGAAGAGAAGAAGTTTGGCCTGCAAGGTCATTCGATTTGTGGGGTTGTTTCAAGGTGGTGGCGATGGGACGATGGTTAGCTCATTGGACTATCACGCAGAGAGTCCGTGGTTCGATTCCCGGAATCACCAATAACTTTTCGAATCGTCATCACCCTTTCGGCGAGCAATGGCAAACTCCCGACAGTAAAATTGCCTATGAAAAAGCTTCTAAGGAGTGCCGTTAGGACACGGCGATAAACCGTGGGCCCCGCCCAGATGTGACAAAAATGACAGTATGAGCAACACAAATGAGTGTCAAGAAGCTGGACCATGACCCTTACCGGGTTGCCAGCGCCACAGTGGTTTTTTTTTTTTATTTTGTTGTTTCAAGAGTAACGTCTATACCAATAACCCAATTCAAGATCTCAAATATAACAAACAAACTAAAATTGCGGCCATTAATCCACTTATTTTTCAAAAAGTCATCGATAATTTTAGCCGTTGAATGGTTGTTTGCAACAAGAGCCGTGGAGGTCACATGAACGATTTTGTGTTCCTTTTATAGTTACCATAGACCAAACAACTTTATGAAACAATAAAATTCTACATTGATTTCATAATAAATGGGTGTTTGAAGCAATCCGATATAATGTTTGATACAAATTAGAGTTAGTCTTATTCTTCTTGAAATATACATATAATACATACACATTATATATATACACATTTCATATATATTTAAAAGGAGAAAAAAAAAACTAGTGCCAGGTGCCCAATTGCTTCTTCAACCTGTCCACTGACACCCTAATTCCTAAGGGGATCGTGTTACACGGGAATGATTTTATGCGTAGCACGAGTCACGATCGGATCGTAAGCTAAAGTTCATAACAATAAGCAACCATCACGTGCCACCCCAGGCCAACATGAATCAAAAAATTGCATAATGCAGCGGGCTTACAACATACATAAAAACATACATCATGTCGTTGGGACGTGCCAAACCCAAGCCAACTTGTGATAGCAAAAGCAATAGCAGAAAAAACAACAGGCGCAGCGACAGAAACTGTTGTGTAAAGTCAACAGCTTAAGATCAATTATTAGTAGTTGAAACTTCAAAGTTAAAAGGTCAAATAAGGAATTTCTTTGAATTACAATTTTGTGTTATTTTCTCCGAACTTTTTATTTACGAGTATATCGTATCTGACGCACTCAATTAGGAGTGGTATCCGGTTTAAAAGTGAAAAAAAATAGTAGATGTTAAATCCGTGGATCCTGAGGCACACTCTGATCACAACAGAGTTAGTTTTTAAATTTTTGGTGCCAAGAACATCACCGTGGGAAAGATATTAGAAATAGTAAAAAAAAAAACAAATAAAAGAGACATGAAAAACTATTAGTGCAACGTGTAAGGTGTGTTAAGAAATAATATTGTTAATGAAACTCAATCAAATATCAAATGTATTTAATGTTAAAATTTGAAAAAAATAAATAAATATATTAATGTATATGTGGTATGTTTGGCCAGAATGAATAAAAGGCGACACCAACTTAAACTTTATAAACTTTTTTTTTTTAGATTTTTATAATGCAATACAACAAACGCGAGAAGATGTGCGTAACTGCCGGCTGAAGACTTCGATACGACTGACTGGCTGACGACTACTGTGTTGAGAAAACTGATCGATCTGATGATTTACTGTGTCGCTCATACGACGTGTTTTTGTACATAGCTGCGACAGTTACTTGCATTTTTCTTGCTATGTTTTGCATGTGCGGTCACCTGATCTGCGGGGCAGTTATGTATTTAGATTTATGTGTGTGGTCACCACATATCTCCCCTTCTTGAAAGAAATGAAGTTTAAATACTCGTATGTAGGCAGGTTGAACCGTACAGTTCTTTGTTCCCTCGGAGGTTGAGGGGCTACTGTTTCATTGCGCTGTGTTCGATCCTCTTCTTCAAATTGGGCATCTTCGTGAAGCATGAATGCTGGTTTGAGCCTATCAATTGAGATCGGTGTACTTCTTCCTCTAATGAGAACCACGAAGTTTTGTTTTTCTAGCACTTTATATGGTCCATCGTATGATGTAGCGAAAGAATGGCGTATAGGATCGTGGCGGACGAACACATGAGATGGTTTTCGGAGGTTTTTAAAAACAAATGTTGAGCTCTGTCCATGACGTGACATTTCTTGCGGGGCTAGGTTTTCAAAATGCGTTTGAAGGATTTGCACTAAGACTGGTGTGTTTCGGATCGATGGACGCAGAAATTCTCCTGGCAAACGAATTAGCTCACCGAGGACGAGTTCGGCAGGCGTTGCTTGAAGGTCCTCTTTGAATGCCGCTCGAAGTCCGAGAAGTACGATAGGTAGAGCTGAAGTCCATGTGTCACCATTGCATAGTAGTGCAGCATCGTGCAGTTTGTCGGCAATTTCACCCAAATCTGTGACATCCACGAATTTTTGGGCAACTAAGCATGCTTGCGTCTGTGATGGAAGGTGTGAAAGCCAACGTGCCTTTTAAACCTTTTCGTCTATGTCGGGTACTAAACTAGACTGGAACCGTATTGTTGCTACCGGGTGCGTTGAGTGTAATTGAGTTGCATCATTCTCTGACAATTCCAGACTAAAGCCCGTATCCACTGCTTTCTCCAGAGTAAGGTCTCTCGTTTCCAATAGTCGACTTTGAACACGTTGGGAACTTAATCCATAAACAAATTAGTTGCGTATTGCTGTTTTGAGGAAACTGCCAAAGTTGCAATTTATAGCACATTTCTGGAGCGCATGAAGAAAATCTTGAACGGATTCTCCAACCTGTTGTTTTTGGTGCTGGAATCGAAAAACTTCAGCTATTTCCAACGGCGTAGGATCGTAGAATTCTTGCATCATTTTTACAACTTCACTGTAGGATTTATTCTCGGGAAATTCCGGAGCAAGTTTGTCGCATAAAATGTCGTATGACTACTGGCCCATGTAGTGTAAAACATAGGGTAGTTTTTGGTCAGCACCCACTTTGAGTAAAGAAAATGCCACCTCCAGCCGCCTAACCCATCGTGACCACCTGGCATTTGTGGCACATTTGAGGGATTACCACCATCAGTAGTAGGCATCTTAAAAAAAAATTTTGGAATGCTTTAATATAAATCGTACGCACAAATCAGTCAGCAGTAATCGACGATCCACAATCAGCGTAGTTCGCAATAAGAATAATCCACAATCAGCATAACCATCCGAATCCCATCCTCGTCGCCAATACTTTGTTCTGTATGTGGTAAAATAAAGAGTCACGGATTTCAACAACTGTTTATTTCAATTAAACTTTTAATTTAATATTTTAAGCTTAACATTTGATAATAAAATTTCGGGGATCGAAATAAGTGTGCGTTCACATTGACAACCGGAAATAAAAAATAAAAAAAAGTGAGGGAAAGCGTTTCACTCTAGGAAATGACATTATATTGTTTTATCTCACTTTTGATGTGCTGGCAAATTCACAATAAATGTTTGTATATAACAAAGCCTTATCGCGTTGACGCTCAATACAATTCTTTACGTGTTTTGCTACATCAGACTTCATTTCAGACCAAAAGTAACAGGATAATATGCGGGCTAAAGTTCGATCCAAGCCATAATGACTGGCTGTAGGATCATCGTGGTATTTTTGTTATACTAGGGATTTCATAGTTTTGGGTATGATGAGTTGCCCATTCTCAGAGTTCTCTTCAGGACAGTATCGATACAAGACACCATCCATCAAGATATAGCCACGGTTAGTCCATCGGAGTAAGTTGTCGTCATTTTGTTCGAATGAATTCATATAACTCTTAATTCAGGATCGACCAATTGCTTTTCCCTAATTTTCTTTGACCTTCGTCTCGGCATATCGATGTAGACAGCACAAATTTCACAATTTCCTTCTGCATGCCCCTCGTCAGGACAAAGTGGCGTGTCAGCAACAGAATTGTTTTTTCTGGGATTGTATCTAGTCTCGAGGTTGTAGTAACACTGCACCATTAGCATAACTGCTGGCGTCGGTCTGTAGTATAAATGGAATGCCTTCTTTGACTTGATGCAACAACGGTGCGGTCGTTAAAAGTTCCTTAAGTTTATCAAAGGCGGTCTCTAGATCAGAAAGTGGCTTTGAAATCTTTGCATAATTAGGGATTCATCTCTTGTACCATGAGAAGGTCTGTTTCGGATTTTTCGGCCTGTTCCTCTTTAATATGGCTTCCGTTTTGCCGGGATCTACCTTTATTCCATCAGCTGTCAAATTCTTCCAAACGGTTTAAGGCTCTTCTGAGATCTTGTAAATTTTAGAAATCTTCTGAATATATTATCAGGTCATCAATAAAGGCTAGTAAAAGAATGTTAGCTAGACTTCTTCGAAATTTGTCAATTACTCGCTGAAAGGTTGCTGGCGCATTCCGCAATCCAAATGGCACGCGTTTAAATATGTATGTACCAAACGGTGTAGTGAAAGCAGTTTTTTCCCGGTCTTCTTTCGCTACCATAATAAGCCAATATCCTGATCGTAAGTCTAATGTTGACGCCTGTACTTCTGTACTAAAAAATCCTGTGTGGAAGAAAAGCAAAAGGATTCCTATTTTAATCGTACCCTCGAAATCTGGAAGAGGTGTCTCATTTCCCCAAATATATCTCTCTGATATTCTAAAAGTTTCTCTAGTGTTTCATTTTCCTTGGGTTTGAAATGTTCGGCCTCATCGGGCCGCAGTTTAATATCGAGGCTGTTAAGCTCAAACCATGCATCGCCATTTGAAGGTTCTAACCTATGTGGTACCTTAAATAAATCACTGGGTTTATCCGGAGATTGCATTTCTTCTGGTATCGAGTCGGAGAATATGAATTGTACACCATGCGGAGAGTAATCGTTTGGTCTTTTTCGTTTCAGCGTTTATGGATGGCCGTGGCTCAAGTGGTAGTGTATTGGCTTCCAAATCGGACGGTTTGGTGTTGAATCCCAGCCGCGCACGATAGACAATCTATTTTTCAGGCAACTAAAAAACCACGTTGAGTGGTTGCCTTGAATTAAAAAACAAGTCCAACTTCACCAATAATTTAGCCTCCCCATTAAATGTTATATGCCACATGGAGCGAAATAGACACTGAGCCCAAACATCTTCCTTTCTCTCTCTGTCCCATTTTTCTAAAACAAAACTTTGCACGTAGTCATATAGCACTTTAAGTGTAGTCGTATCCACTTAGGTGTTAAGTTCTAAAAAAAAAACCAATGAAACCAATGTGACTTATAACTTCTCGACCTTCTACCCAAGCAAGATACGCAGCTACTTCTTCCATTACATCCTTTCCTGGAGTTTTGGGCTTCTGCTATACATCTTATTGTCGGTAGTAAATATTTTCTCGTTTTTCAATTGCTTTCAATACGCTACTATTGACCATTTTAGAGTCAAATATTTTTGGTGAGTCATCTATAAAATGGAATGATCTTTACGCAATGCTTAACACAATTCCACATTGTTCCATGAAATCAATTCCAATTAGAGCTCGGTTTTCTTGGATGACTGGCATCCAACATTTAATGGGGAGACTGATTTTTAGTGTAAATTGACTTGTTGTATTTTAGACAGCCATTCATCTCACATGATTTTCGTTGCATGAAAAAACGAATGTCTTTCGATCTCGGTTGGGATTGAATGCCAAACCGTCCGATTGGGAAGTCAACTTTAACAAACTTTAACGCCTTGCCAGCAACATTAACTTTGATTTTATTGCTGAAACAATAAACATTGATCTTGCCCTATCAACTTTATATTTGTTAATTTTCTCCTGCTTTACCCAATCGGTTCCATATTCCTCCCGAAAAGACTGCATGTCTGCTCCTCCTTGGTAAACAAAGAGGTGCGCCCTCTCCGCAATAACAGAAACAAGCTGTGGCACAAACTCTTAAGAACTCGATCTGATTCCGACTTCACTAACTATCGATTTGTATACAATCGTTTTTCTGGACTATGTGAGTCTCTTTAACTTGAGTAACTCTACCGCATGCAATTTAGCTTAGTCTCGGACACCAAACGCTTCTACCAGTTTGTTAATACGAAATGAAAGTCAGACGGCTACCCATCTACTCTCAAATTTCTTAGTGAATCTTCTGCGGACTCAAAAGCAATTGCTTATTTCTTTGCCTGTTATTTTAACAAATCCTTTTGTAAGCAAACACCTTTACCCGATCCTAGTTACTTTAGCTATATGAGAAACTGTCTTTGGTTTTACCAAACTTTAAGATGATTTTTCGTCCGGCCCTGATGGACGGCTATTGTAATAAATAAGTGTCTAAGCCATCTCGGCCCTCCCCTCACTACTCTATTTAACTTGTCTGTTTCAACAGGCACTTTTTCTTTCCTATGGAAGGAATCTAGTATCATCCCTGTCCATAAAAAAGGAAGCCAGACCGAAGTCGATAATTATAGGCCCATAGCAAAACTCTCTTCCATACCCAAACTGTTCGAAAGCCTAATATATTGTAGTATATATGTAATTAAATCAATTATCCAGTGTTGCATAACTTTAGGATCATACAAACTCTCCACTTTGGAGAGTTCAGTTATTACCCCAGTTTCAAACCAGAAGTTACCAGAAAGAACTAGAACCCGACAAATGTGGTATAAATACAGGATGAGAAACTGCGGACGATAAGTTGATTTTTGGAAAGCGATGAAAAAGGACCTAAGTCTTACTAAGTGAAAGATAAGAGATTTGAATTGTGAAATAGAAGTGAAATTGTCTGTGAATTAATTGAAAGTTGTATTCAAATAAAAATAAATAGAGTGTTTAAGAAACAGAATAACGTTTTATCATTTCGAACCCTAGCCGAAATATTACAATATCAACAATTGCTTCCGTACTGTAGGCCATTTATCTGCACAAACCAGCACGGTTTCACGAAAGGTAAATCAACCACCACTAACCTAACTGAGTTCGTATCTAGGACACTTTGTGCTTTAGAAGACGATAATGAAGTCGATTCAATTTCTAAAGATTTCAGCAAGGCTTTCGATAAAATTTTGCATCAACTTATCATTTTCATATTAAAAAAACTTGGGTTTTCCCCTCAATTTGTGGCATGGATCAAATCCTATTTAGAATACCGAAAATACGAGTACAGAGTCATCTTCAGATGCTCAATATCCGACCCCAATAAAGCAACATCTGGTGTCGCTCAGGGTAGTCACCTTGGACAAATCATCTTTATCCTAATGATTAACAACATAAATCACGTTTTAACGAATTCTAATCTTTCCATTTTCGCCGACGACATGAGAATTTCCAAAGCCTTTTCAATGCCTTCTGACTCCCATTGCTTGCAAGATGACTTAAATAAGTTTTCGGTATGGAGAAAAACAAATTTGTTGGAGCTAATGTGAACAAATGCCAAGGAATAACCTATGTAAACCTGTATTAATTAAAACAAAATAAAACACTTTGCTCTCTCTGGTTACTTCAGTTATTTATTTAATTAGAGATTATTAAGGATCAGTACCGTTCGGCCCAGTAGTACACACACGACTGGCCCCCACGCGCGGCGCACTTGTTTTCACTTGTTCTTTGAGTCTGTGCCCGCTATCTCCGCTCGCGGCACCGGTCTCCACATCCCTCCTATATTTTTAAGCCTCCATGTTAGATTTGGGTCAGAAGGTCCCGTCCCGTCCAAACCTCCTTTCGGCTGGGTGGTGTTCACAATTAGAAGAGTTTATGTTAGATTCAATAGATTGGTTGGGATTGGTTTCCCGTATGACAGGTATTTTTTTAAATAGCTTATGTTGCGCCGGATAGTTTTGCGTCTGCCCTGCACTGTAACTTCATTCCCCTTTCGGTCAACCACTTCAAACTCAGTCGCGTCAAAGTTAGGTGTAAGTTTATTTACAACAACCAAATTTCGGAGTAAGACCTTGTCTTATCTTATCTCGGAATGTCTGGCTCCCCGCCGTCTGCCCTCTCTATCCTTCCCTTTCTGTTTTTTGATTGCGTCCATATCCCTCGCGTCCGGGTCCAAAATCTGCTGATCTATCTCTTGTATTGACGGTATTTTATCCCGAATTAACCCATTATACAATAGCTCCGAGGGAGCCTTATTAGTGGTGCCATGTGGTGTTACATTGTACATTAGGGTGAATTTCTAAATTTCTTCCCAACCTGCAAAATATCTCTTCCGGGTTGTCCATAATGTTGCTCGAGGTTATTTTTCGTAGAAATTTTACTTCCTGATACCTAGAGTAATAGTCGATGACAACGAGTATATAGTCATGGCTTGGGAGGGGCCCCCAACAACTCCATTGCTAAACAGAGCCATGGTGCATCCGGGAATGCATGCCGCGTCATTTGGGCTGCTTGTGTCGGTCTCGATACTAGCAAACAATCACGACAGCTCTTTACAAATCTCCCCATGTCTCTACCAATCAATGGCCACCACACCTTGGACCGAATTCTTCGTTTCATCACCGTCTCCCCTGGGTGGCCTTCGTGTGCGAGCTCTAAAACCCTAGGCCTCAAACAAATGGAATGACAATCCTGGTTCCTCGCAGGAGGATGTTCCCCAATGTACATAGTTCCAGGCGGAAAGAGAAAAATCGATTCGAGCTATCCGATGTCCAGGAATTCGTTTTCACATTCCTTACCGCTTCCATCAGTTCCAAATCCTTCCTCCCCGCTCTCCGCTATCTCAGCAATGGTCAGCGCCCTCGGTATAGCTGTCCCGATTATTACGTAAATATTCTGCTCACATTGATCATCAAAAGACTCGGTGCGGTTGTCCCGGCAGAGTCTTGAGAACGAATCTGCGAAGTTAAATTTCCCCGCTTGATATTTGACCCTGAATTTGAAGGACTGCAGTCGTAAAACCCACCGCTCGATTCTGGCTGGCGGCTTCGAAGTCGGCTTGAAAATTGCCTCAAGGGGCTTGTGGTCCGTCACCAACTCAAATTCAATGCCCGCAGGTAGTAATATAATCTTTCTACCGACCACACTAACTCAAGACTCTCCTTTTCCGTTTGAGAGTACCTCCTCTCAACCTCCGACTTTTACTAGCGAATGATATTACCTGAGGGGTATCGTTTTCGGACTGGAGGAGGACTGCTCCTAAGGCGACTGGACTCGCATCGACTCGGGTCGAAATACGTAAGTGTTAGCATCTTCGCCAGTCGTTCCTTAAGTCGTCGATCCTGGATCTGTCCCCAAGTAAATTCCACGTCCTTTTTTACCAGCATCCGCAATGGATCTGTGACGTCCCGAAGATCGGGGATAAATTTCCCCAGGTATGAAACTAGGCCCAAGAAAATCCTTGTTTCTTCTTTGTTGATTGGTGGTCGGAACTCTAAAACAGTTTTAATTTTGTTCGGTTCCGGGCTTATCCCCTCTGGGGCTAAAATATGTCCTAAGAATTTTATGCTTCTGACCTTCGAGATACACTTCTGCTCATTCAGTATCACGTTATATTCCTTTAGGACTCCTAACACCTCCTTCAGATGCGCGTAATGTTCTTCCTCTGTGAGCCCGAAGACGACGATATCATCTATAAAGTTCAAAGCCTTTTTACAACCTGCCAAAATCATTTCCATTTTCTTTTGAAATATTTCAGCCGCAGAGTTCACCCCGAATAACAACCGCTTATATCTGAATGTTCCAATCGATGTAATGAAAGTGGTTATTTCTCCACTGCTTTGGCCCAACTCAAACTGGTGGTACGCCATTTCCAAATCTAACCTCGAGAAAAAATTTGCTCCCTTCAATTTCGTCATAAATGACTCAAAGGCTGGCATTGGATGGTTCTCTCTTAATATGGCCAAGTTAGCCCTCCTCATGTCTATGCAAAATCTTAAGTCCCCATTCTCTTTCAAGACTACCACGATGGGTGATATCCAGGAGCTCGGTCCACTTACCGGTTCTATGATGTCCTGAGCTGTGGCTTCCCTTAACTTAGTCTCCACTTTCTCTTCTAGGGCGGACTGAATTCTACGAAGTGGCTATTGAACCGGCTTCACCAACTTATCGATTGATAAGGATATAGTTATACCTTTGATTTTCGGAAATGGATATTGCTGACTTAATTGATGTCCAACCCCAACTTCAGAACATCAAGCTTGATAGCTGTCTCACGACCCAGAAGTAATTGTCTCCCATTCTCAATGATATAGAATGAGAAAATCAGATCAGAGTCGTTCCTAACCCCTATGGTCGATTCAAAAACACCTTTTACCCTGATTAACTCATTGCCGACGTATGCTCGGAATTTATTCTTGGATTCTTTCCGAAAGTTCCATATTGTTGCATTTTTCCTGAGAAGGAGATCCCAGTCTTCCTCACTGAGGAGGTTATAGCGGGATCCTGAAACAATCAACATCGAGATTTTGTGACCCCCGATACAACAACTAATATTTCGTTCGTTTCACCTGTCGAGTCTTCCCCATCGGTTAATTTAAAACAATTATGTTCTTGAAACTTATCGGATGTTCCCCCGGTCGCAGTTTTTTTTTCTCCAATAAACCGAATTTTCGAAGTCTCGACCCTGAGTCGTTTCGTGTCTTCATTATCAAAATTAGTTTGCCTGCGCTTATTAAGCTTCGTCCTACATTTTGAAGCGAAACGGCCCGGAAAACTGCATTTGTTGCATTTTGCGTTTGTAGCAGGGCAACTTGGACTATTTCCCGAATGCCTACGTGAGCCACATCTGCTACATTCTCCATTAAAGAATTTATTTTTTCACTCTTAGAACAACCCGGTTGATGTTCGTGGAAGAAGATGGCGAAATCATGGCTTCCGACTCATTGTTTATCTACGTGACATATCTCAATAATATGCCTAAGCGAATGTTCTTTCTCTAATGAGCGCTTCTTGAGGTATGGTGGTGCTCACGCGTCGATGAGTTTGTCTTTCAAGTTGATATCCAGAATCGCTTCTTTTGTGTCCCCAAATTGACATTTTGCTGCCGGGTTCCGTAGTTTCAGAACGAATTTATTTACGCTTTCCCCTTGCTCAGGTTTCAGCGACCGAAACAAATGCCGTTCGAAGGTGGAGTTACGTTTGGGAGAGAAATATTCGCTAAGCTTCTCAACCAGAATTTTAAAGACGTCTACCTGCCCTGTCTGATTGTCAACGAATGCCTCCTCCTCCTCTGCCTCGAGCTACAAAGTCAATGCTCGAAGCCACTTCTCCCACTCTGATCTGATTAAGGCATTTTCTATAACATCACAAAGAGACGGTGGTATCAATGCCCCACTCATTTTCCTATATGTTCCAAACTTACTTCCTCTACAAGAAGTACCCCTTGGTTTTGTTTCTCTTGTAATTCGTCAATAATAAATAAACTGTGTTAGCAATTTAATGCATGTATTGTTAGCCATTTAATGCATGTATTGTTAGAAATTTAATACATGTATTGTTAGCAATTTAATGCATGACAATTAAATGTCTCACCTTCAGTTTATGTGCTCTACTTTTACGAGTAACGTTTCGCAATGTAATGCAGGCTAATTTAATGCCTCTCGCGGTTCCGCAATTAAATGCAAAATCAATTATCAATCCAATTTAATGGGACTGTACCCACCCGTAATCCTCACTTTTCCCCCAATACTTCAACCTGTAAATCGAAACCAAATGCATCATATTCTTTCCAGTCTAAGCCTACATGCCACTTCTACTTTCACTTGTTGTCTTTTTTTTTTTTTTTCAAGTATTCATGTATAACATATATGTGTATGTATGTATATTTACCTCGTCGCCAATGTGTAAACCTATAATAATTAAAACAATATAAAACACTTTGCTCTCTCTGGTTACTTCAGTTATTTATTATATCGGCCCAGCAGAACATGTGCACTTGTTTTCACTTGTTCTCTGAGTCTGTGCCCGCTATCTCCTCTCGCGGCACCGGTCTCCAAATCACCTATTCCCGCAAACGTCTTCCTCCGCCTTCAAGAAACTACTTTATCTGCGATGAGCCTATTCCCTCCACTACCGAAGTAAGGGATCTAGGAATAATATGTGACAGAGAATTGAATGTAGACTCACATATTGACAGCATTATAAATAAAGCTAACTCTGCACCAGGCTTTATCAAACGCCAAAAGAATTTACCAACCCCTACCTTACAAGGTGTCTGTACATTACTTTTGTAAAGCCTCTCTTGGAATATTGCAGCCAAGTTTGGTCACCCTATAAACAAATCAACATTCAAAGAATCAAAGTAGTTCAACGCAGGTTTATCCGATATGCACTTCGTGGTATAACTTGGGCGGAACAGTATGCATTTCCTACCTATGAAAATAGATTACAACTAATTGGCATGCATACCCTAAAAAAGCGTCGTGAAGTCGCTGATGTACTTTTAATACACCAGTTATTGACTGGAAACATCGACTGCCCGAGAATAACACAAAATATTTTATTTAATCCCAGTCCCCGTAACCTAAGATCTGTTCCAGTTCCCACGGCCGCGGCTGCTGGTATAGATGAGCTCCACCCACACTGGTTCTAGCTGCTTAATATGCTTCGCAATGAAGTCCGTTAATATAGGGACTGTAGGTTCTTCCAATTAAAATTGAATCTAATAAATTGAAATCAAGCGCATTCGGGCAATTAGCTTTTGGTTGCTGCCGGAAGGACAATTTATCCGATAGTAACCAGGAGCTCCACAACCATAGCAGTTTAAAGCAGGCTTTTTATTTTCCGCATCCAAATAAGCATGTTCTGTTATTTCAGCTTTCTTAAAATATGATTCAGCTCGATGTCCTTTCTTCCTACAAAATAAGCTACTTTTCTTCCCATTGATCTTCTCCGGCTTCGCAGTATTCTTGTTCTCTGCATTAAGCAATTCAACCTGTTTGGCTTGTTCCAATGGATCCTGGAAAGTTTTAATGGAATTCGTAGAGACTCTTTCTCCTAACTTAGGAAGAACTTGTCCATACACCATATTAAGCATTATGGATTCAGATATCTCAGCTGAAAATTGTGATAGCAATAATCGTTTTCTGCACACAAATTGATCTATTGTTTTCCGCTGTTTTTCCTCAAACAATTCACTGCAAATACGCAATGGAGAAGTGAGTAATTTACAATTCATGAAATTTCATGAATGGAATTTAATCTTCTACAAGGTGGCAGAAAATTAATCATCGTATCGAAAGAAGTTATAATTTTTGCAAATGGCGTCGTACATCAATCATATTTGACATTTGTAAGCTAGACAGCTGCAGAATAGAAACAGACAAGCAATGGAGCGCTATACTCCGCTGTCAAGCCACCCCCAATCTCAACAACGAAGAGGACGATTTTCTATCGAAAATCATTATGAGCGATGAGGCGCATTTCCACTTAAGCGTTTACGTCAATTAGTAAAATCTTCGTTTCTGGGACACTGAAAATGCACGTGTAATGCACGAGGAGCCATTACATCCACTCAAATTCACTGTGTGGTGCGGCGTTCACGCGGGAGGATTGATTGGGCCATATTATTTTGAGGACGCCATCAGCAATGCGGTCACTGTTACTGGCCAGGATAAACGACTTCTTGCTGCCGAAATTGGATAAGCGGGGCTTGGTGGTTTCAACAAGACAGTACAACTGCACACACAGTACGAGCCACAATTGATATTGTGTAGGAAGCGTTTCCAGGTCGCGTAATCGCCCGTTTTGGCGATTTGGCATGGCCAGCAAGATCGCCCAATTGAACCAACGCAGACCTCTTTTTTTTGCGGCTACTTGAAGTCGGGGATGTTTGCCAACAAGCTTCAGACAATCGCAGCCCTTAAGGAGAATATTTGACATGAATATTTGGAAAATGCGATAAAATGGGTACAAATGTTTATCAACACTGGCGGCAGCCACTTGGCGGATATCATCTTTTCCACTTGACAGAAAAAATTGTAAAGGTCCAAATAAAGATTTCCATCACTCAAAATCATTTTTTTTTATTTGGTAAAAAATTAATTCAGAAACAAAATTGGATGATTAATTTTGCGCCACCTTGTATATATAAAAATGAATCAAAATTTCCTTGGTGACGCCATGACTTAAAAACAGTTTGACCGATTTGACTAATTGTTTTTTTAAATGTCCGCAACAGTTTGATGAAGATTTTTACCTACAGAAACACTAAAAAAGTTAACCGGGTGCTGCCAAAACTTACATCGTGCGAGTTATGTGCACAGAACACAACACAACTGCTGAACAGCACCAAACCTTCCCCAATTAGCCACCCATCGTACCAGCAGTAACATGATCACGAATGGGAGCAGCCACTTCCACCTGCTATCAAACAACCTCAGAAAACGATTTGTATGAGCACCAACAGACTGGCATACTCTCACTTCTCTTAACATGCCTGAGATTTATGCTAGCCAAAACATCAATTTCATTATAATTGTATGTAAAAAATGTACATAATACTAAATATATGTATGTAGAAGGCATATCTTTTGGGTGTCTGTTCTGATAAAAAGATCAGTACAGTCAGCAGTCGGAGGTTAAGCAGTAAAGAATAAAGTTGTTAAATATTAAAATTTGTTTATGTCTAAATTTGTCTTTCATTGACATACTTCCGTCTCGATGGTTTATCGGAGAATTATATGGACTACTGGAGCATCAAGACTCAAAAACAATACTGGAGCAGCAAAATTTATTACAGCTGCAAAAAAAAGACTGCATGTATTAGGATGTGGATTCATCGTGGGAAATCGGCTTAGGACAAAAGTCATTGGCTTCAAGCCGATAAGTGATCGCCTTTCTGTGATCCCCACCAAAGTCACTTTCCAAAACATAAGCCTAATATGTGGACATGCCCATATCGACGAGGCTGAAGATCCCATCAAGGAGGAGTTCTATGACCTGCTGGATGGAGCCTACGGAGCCTGTCCAGAGTACGATGTAAGAGTTGTACTCGGGGACGTCAATGGTAAAGTCGGAAATGAAAACATCGTTGGGGGTTTAGGTGGTAAGCACAGAATCCACGAAACGACAACAGTAGATAAATTCAGAGCTCGACTGTCTAACGAGAAGAAGAAATTCGACGTTGGACGCCTTAGCACACCTGGAGTAGCCAGAGTTTACAGGGAGCGCCTGACAATGAGACTGTCCTCTGTGCACTCACTACCACAAACGCCAACAATCAGTGGTGCCAGTATCGCGACATCAACAGGGAGGTATCCGAAACCACTGTATGGTCTCTGGGCCACCCCAGAGAAAGAGCCCATGGTATGATGATGAAAGCGTGTACATAAAAAAGGTGACAGAAGATGCGCACAAGAAAGCGCTGCAGCGCAAAGCAAGGGCAACGAGAGAAGAATATCGAGCCAGGAGAAGGGAGGAAAAGAAGATCCTGCGTAAAAAGAACAGGGCTTGCGCAGCTTCTCAGCTGAAGGAGATCGAAGAGTCGTACGATCGTAATAACATCCGGAGGTTTTATAAAAAGCCAAGCAACTGGCTGCTGGCTACAAAACCGGAACGCAGGCTCTTTGAGACAGCGAAGGAAATATAGTCACTGAAGCGGAGGGAATAGTAGATGTGTTTAAGCAGATTTTCCAGCAGCTGCTTAATGGGCATCATGTAGATAGAGTGATAGGGCTTGAAGAGAACCCACGTCCATACAATGAAGAACTAGTTCCAAAACCTGGTAAGAAGAAGTTAGCTTAGCTATAAAAAAGCTTAAGAACAACAAAGCCGCAGGCTCTAATGGTTTACCAGCGGAGCTTTTTAAATACGGTGGTGATGTTTTAGTAGGGAGCATGCACCGAATCATCAACCAAGTATGGGTGGAAGAAAACATGCCCGATGACTGGACTATCAGCTCCATATGCCCCATCGTCAAAAAAGGCGATCCCATGTCTCGCAAGAACTATCGAGGCATATCCCTTCTTAATGTCGCATATATGATCATCCAACGCACTGTGTGAACGTCTTTAGCCCTTCTGGAACACACTAATCGGCACGTACCACTGTGGCTTCCGGCTCGGCAGATTGGCTATAGACCAAATTTTCACACTGAGGCAAATCCTGGAAAAGACCAACGAATTTCAAGTCGAAACACACCACCTTTTCATCGCCTTAAAAGCCGCGTATGATAGTATACATCGTCAGGAGCTTCATATGGGGATGGCCGAATCCCGGCAAAACTGATTCAACTGTGTCGCATGACGCTGGAAAACACGCGCTGCAACGTGAAGTTTGGAAGCATTTCTTCCGAACTACTATCTTGATCAGAAAGTTCCAGGAATAACCGTGTGGCGCTCCCATTGTTCCGATTTTAAAATAATTTAGATAAAGATGACAGACTTAGCACTATATATTCCACAATAATGTTTAGCGACGGAAAACCAATTTCTGAGCGTATATAATAATAATATCCATTCAACAACGAAATTCTTTCCATTTGAATTACTTACGGGACACATATATAAGGCTAACCTAATTGAATGAAAAACGCGTGAATCCATCTAATTAGATTAAGGACGAAACAATCTAAGAAATAGAAAAAGGATAGAAGGAATAAACTGGCTCCTAGATTCAACGAGCATAAAGTACTTAAAAATTATAAAATAACTGTTGACATCGATAAAAGGAAGGTGCAAAAAACAAAAAGACACTGTGACGCCGGCAGACCGGTATGGGCCGAGGCCTAGCTTCTTGACACTCATTGGTTTTGCTCATTTTTGTCACATCTGAACGGGGCCTACGGTTTATCGCCGAGTCCAAACGGCACTCCTTAGAAGCTTTTTCGTAGACAATTTTACTTTCGGGAGTTTGCCATTGCCCGCCGATAGGGTGATGACGATTTGAAAAATTGTTGATTACCGAGCCAGGGTTCGAACCCAGACTCTCTGCGTTATAGTCCAATTAGCTTACTATTGCGCCATCGCCATCGCACAATAAAACGCAAACACAACAAATAAAGACAAAACTGCTTGTGACAAATCTTGAGTTGCTTACGTACATACATTCATCTCAGTCTATAGGAAGATCAGCTGGAAAGGATCTCTAATCATTACTTAAACTAATATATTAATTTTTCTTCTCACTTATTGCAACAACATATGTATCTCTAGGTTTAAATAAAGTCAGGAAAAACTATATTGCACAAAAGTAGTTGTGTACATTCAGAGTATTCAGTTTATTCCTTACCCCATTCCACATTCCGCATTCAATATTCTATGCATAACCCTTATCCTTATCCGATGTGATCAAAGAGGGGGAAAATGTCAAATTTTGCTCCTACGATCAAGCACCGATACGTCGAACTTTGCACTGCAGTATAAAATATGCATCTACTTATCTACGATCTATGCAACCTGATGAACTTTGGTCATTCGCCACATCAGTTCATTCTTCGGCGGGAGAAATTATGTGCACAACTCATAACACAACTGTTAAACAGTACCAAAACTTCCCCAACTAGCCACCCATCATACCAGCAACAACATGATCAGGAATGGGAGCAGCCACTTCTATCTGCTATCAGACGACATCAGCCAAAACGATTTGTATGAGCATCAACAGACTGACATACTCTCACTTATCTGAACATGCCTGGGATTATTGCTAGGCAAAACAACAATTTCATTATAGTTGTATGTCAAAAATTTACATAATACTAAATGTACTTATATCATAGATATCTTTTGAGCGTCTATTCTGCTAAATAGACCAGTGAAGTCAGCAGTCGGAAGTAAGGCAGTAAAGAATAAAGTTGTTAAATATTAAAATTTGTTGAAGTCTAAATTTTTCTTTCATTGACATATTTCAACTTAGTTGGAAGCATTGTAGCCCAGGTGGTAGTGCCGTCGAACGCAGTCGTTCATTGATCTCCGCGGAGCACAGACGTGTGTCGGCTTTTGTCTCGGTTGTGGCAATATAAAAATAAGCATTGGACATATTTCGAAAAGGGCTCCAATTAACCCAGTGATAGTGTGCCCGGTCGGAGAAAAACCTAAAGGTCCTTGCAGTGAATGCTGATTCACTGATTAGGATTGAGCGATGAGCTGCACTATTCAAGTTGCTTAAAGAAAAAAATTATGTGAAGAAATCGACCCAACTGCATACAAGGAGGAGGCATAAGAATGGTATAAGTTTTAAAAGAATATACAGTCGTGTAGTGCGTAGGTTTCATATGCTAGAAGCATGCATCATGTATATTCCTCTCCGTAGTGGAAAGTGGTTATACATGGTGTTGGTTTATGCACCTTAGGCTTATCAATCCACCCTATTCATTTCAGAGCTCGAGACACTTTTTCGATTTCTGAGACCGGAAATGGAGGGAAAACTATTTCACTATCGGCAGAGATCTCAACGCCAAACATAGCGATTGGGGAAATAATACACCAAACACTAGAGGGAACCTACTATTCAATTGGTGGGGTCAACACAGTGTGATGTATAGACTCGCCCTTAAGGCGACGGATAGCCCGTCGTTTCCTAGACACGGCTCCTATTTGGATCTCCCTCCTGATGTTTGACATACGTATACAACTGACAGGCACTACTCAACATACCAGAAACTGTCTACGCAATTTTGTATATGACAGTGACCATTGAGGTTTTTTTTTTTTTTATAATTTGCGTGCGCACAAGGGATTATGTACCCTTAAAATGTTTGCACATAGCGCGGGCAAAGAAAATTTAGGTAGGGAGAAAAGAGAGGTACCGAAGTACGTTGGTTTTAAATGTTTGAAGGTTGTAATGGCTAGGAAATAAAGAGCTGGGCAGGGCATTCCATGAGCGAGTTGTTCGGCTTATGAAAGTATCACGATATTTGAGGGTGCGTCCGAAAGTGGGCTTGAAGGTGTTCTGATAAACATTCATAGCGAGACGGGTGTTACGGTTGGAGGTTTGAAGGGGCGGAATGCTACTGGCAATTTCAGAGGAGCACTGGTGGTGGAAATAGCGATAAAACAGGGTGAGACAGGAGTCATTACGTCGGTGGTCGAGGGTGTCAATCGACTGTGTCATATTATCATCACCTATTAGTTTTATCGCACGGTTTTGAGTCCTATCTAGTAGGCGCAAAGAAGTCTTGGGAGCACCTGATCAGATGTGAGCATTGCACTCCAGTTTTGGGCGGATGAAGGCGTTATATATTGAAGCCAGATCAGAGGGGGTGAAATATTTCTTACATCGCTAAAGGAAACCTAGACATTTCGCAGCATTTTTGGCGACTTCGAATATGTGGTCATTCCAACGTAGGTTGTCATTGACACACAAACCGAGAATGGAAAGTTTTTCGGTTTCAACGATGCAAGTGCTATTCATGGATAATGGCTGGGTATTTGAATTTCGCTTAAGCGATAGCAGACAGCATTGTGTTTTGGAAGCATTAAATTCCACTCTGTTGGTAGTTCCCCAATTAGTTATGCTGTTTATATCGGAATTTAATGAGCTTAACATACGCTGCCGTTCCCGTTCTACAGCCGATGAGCAGGGACGTGATTTCGGGAACGAATATGAAAAGCAGAGAGCACTGTCGTCAGCAAACGAGTAAATTGGATTAGAAGTAACAGACAAGAGATCGTTGATGAAAGTTACAAAGAGTGTCGGAAACAGAACGGAGCCCTGGGCCACACCAGCATTTATTTTGTGAATATCAGACTTAAGACCATCCAAGACAACTTGAATTGAACGTTCCGAAAGGTAATTTCTAATCCATTGAAGAAGAGAGTCGTCGATCACAAATGCACGCATTTTCGACAAGAGAGCCTGATGCCAAACTCTGTCAAATGCCTTAGAAATATCAACTGCAACTATCTTGCTTTCGCCAGATTGATGTAAACTTTGATTCCACTTTTCAGTGAGACATGCCATCAAATCACCAGTGGACCTGTTGCTACTAAAACCGTTCTGCCGGTCATTAAGAAGTTTTCGTGTTACGAGATATTTTATGAGCTGATGATTTATCAGCGTTTCCTTGACCTTGGAAAGAAGAGGAGAGAGAAGAAGATTCGCCTTTTTTAGGGACGGGCTGGACAAATGATGTTTTCCATCTGCTCAGAAAGAGTCCTGAAGAGTAGGATTGATGGAAAAGCTTACGCAGTGGTTTTGCCAGCGTTGCCCCTCAGAAGGAGGGGAGATATGCCATGTAGAACAGCGGATTTGTGAATGTTAAGATCTTTAAGAACTCTTGCTACTACACGAGTGCGAAAGTGGATTCGTCCCATTGAAGATTCGACGCACTCGAGTGTAGGCAGAGACAAAGCACAATCTGGAAGCGTTGAGGTGGCCGCAAAGTGTGCAGCAGATTGGCATTGTTGAAAGAGCTGACAGCTGGAATGTCATTGTAAATGAGCGTTGGGATAGAGGATGAGGCAGAATTTCTAATGTTTTTGACGAACGATAAAAAATTTTTACTACCTTTGGGACATTGTAGTATTTTTTGCCTCAGTTTTTGGTCGTATATAAATTTGACGCGCTTAAGAAAGGCGTTGCAGTCATTCCTGGCTAGTTTAAATTTTTTCCGGTTTTCCTCTGTGGAGTTGGTCATTTCTCTCAACTCGACAGACTCCTTACAGCTCGAGTCGTACCACGCCTTTTCCTTTGGTCTGATACTCTTTATCCGGTGAGGGATAAAGGATCTCATTCCAAAGAGAATAGTGTCTGTGATCATATCAGCAGCGGCGTCCACGTCGTTATCGAGGAAACAGAACGACCAGTTAAAATTTCTAAGGAAGGTGTTAAGTCCGCTCCAATTGGCTTTCTCGTATTGCCATACTCTTCTTTTAGGAATTTTTTCTCTAACTGTGTGGTCAATATTCGAGAATTTAGCTGATATGACACAATGGTCATATATGGTCCGAAGAGCACATCAACCGTGTACTTATCAGGGTGAGGGGTTAGAAACAAGTCCATGGTGTTGGCGGTATGACTATCAACTCGCGTGGGCTTATCTACAAGCAGGGTCAAGTTGTTTTCCGCACCGAAGATCTCAACACACCGTCCTTCGGGTGTTGTCTTTCCAGAATGTCGAAGCCACCCAGAAATGTGTACATTGAAATCGCCCGTAATAACGATTTCAGTATGAGGATACAGGGATACAATTCTTCGTATGGAATCAGACTGCGCAACAAACTCGTTAAAGGTGGAATAGCTGTCTAGTTTGGGGCTTCTGTAAATAAAGCAGTAGTGGATAATTTGCTTACGGAGATGGAATTTTAACCACATGAAATTGAATTCCGGATTGGAACAAGGACTACATTGTGGTGGAGTTTGGTAAGCTGCATCACTACGCACGTAGATGGCGAGGCCGCGGTGAGAGAAGAATAAAGGCACTAGTTCGTAGCCAGGTAGCTTCAGATCAGAGTGATCTGAGAGGTGTGGGCGTGGGTCTACCTGTGTTTCACTTAGTGCCAAAACATCTGATCTGTAATTACAGACGTGCACGTACGCAGAACAATGATTACTTTTTAGCCCGCGAATATTTGCTATATCCACTCTGAGTTTCTGAGCCATTACAAGAAAAAAACAAAAAAAAAAACACAAACACCGACGATGCTAAGCGAAGCTGCGAAGTGAAAACCTTGTCGTTGGTTTACCGAAACAAATTGTTGTACGTGTTATGCCCTTACAACAATATTAGACAGTACACCAACAAAATTGTCATTCGCAACCTGCCATCCATCGCTTGTTATAACAGCAACGGCAATGACCACGTGCAAGCAACAGCACTCCGACCGGGGACGGGATAGAGGATGCCCGCACTAAATATGTATGTATGTATTTATATATTATTTTTTCACTACTGCACAGCACAAGTGGTTTTTTTTTTTTTTAATTTATTTAATTTGCTTTTGTTTTTTCCACTCTTTACAACGAGAGCACTCGCGCGCAGATTAGGTGGGAATGGGAGGTAGTGATTTTTTTTTTTGTCATTGCAGATGGCGGCTATTTAAATACCGTGCGTGCCCGACGGAGGTCAACTCGGTACTCGCGGTCTTAGTACCGAAATAACCGTTCCGGACAAAAATGCGGAATTGGATGAATTTGTTCAAAGGCATTCCTACAACTATAGTAGGGTGCGTGTGATACATTTCTCCAGGACACTGACTAGAGCACTCTCCTCAAATACGCTCTATCTGTCCAACGACAGATTTGATCTGACAACGAAAACTTATTCCGCAATTCAACTATAGACGCATTGCACCGACATAAAAGTAGATTGCTGTCAAGCCTAAAAACCGTGTACTGACAGTTTACTGACAGCTATAACCCGGAGATTATGACATTAAAGTCGTCGATCAAAAACCTCCAAGCATTAATAAAAGAAAATTACAGGGCTTCTGTAAGTTTGTATTGAAACAACAAAATTCAGGCTGTAAACACCAGCAACCCGAATTGTTCCCGCAAATAAATTAAATATTTCGGAGGAAAGATCAAAACGACCTTTCATTCCTAAAAATCGCCCGAATGGCGGACAATGAACGCATAATTTCAACAGCAGGCATGGATCCAAATGAGGCTGGTGATGATGACAAATTCTTTGTGATCGAAGATCCGCAGGAGAACGGAGTGACTATAGAAGCGACTTTCCAGGAAGTGTACAAGACGAATGACTCCATTGGCCCAAACCACGACATGGAAAATCGAGTCCTTGTGCATAATTTCTACCTGAAATGAAATAGTGAACTGGCATATCGAGAACTCGGGTTTAACCCATTTCAGTGACGCGATTATGGCAAATAATGTCATCGTTAATGAAAGGGAACAACCCCCGTTAAGGAAGACCTTCAAACGATCTTCGACACAGTTAGAAGTAAGAAATCAGTGGGAATCGATGGAATACCAAACATTGTAGTTCGATATCTTCTACTAGAAGCGGTGGACATTTATTCCACCCTGTTTAACAATGCAATGAATTATACACCTCATCCAGCGCATTAGAAAACTGCGGTTGTACATCCCAACCCCAAAAGGGATAAAGACACCTCCAATCCGGCGAATCTATAGTCAATCAGTCTCCTTCCAAACATCAGTACGGTTTTCGAAAAGGTTATCAATAGAGTCCTGACTAAGTGGGTTGAGGACAGAAATATAGTTCCGGATAATCAATTCGGTTTCAAGGCGGGGCATGATGTTTTTCATGCCGCGTCTTAACTGGGTTCTGATATTCAATGGAACAAAGCCAAGAACCAGTGCACTGGTGCCTGCCTGATTGACTTGGAAAAGGCCTTCAATACCCTATGGTTAGAGGGACTCTTCTACAAGTTGAGCAGACTGTGCATTAGTAAACCACTGCTGTATATTCTTTTTAATATGCTCACAGATAGATAGTTCATCGTAAAGAATAGCGATGTGACGTTTACTGGTACATTTCACATTAAAAACAGTCTGCAACAAGGTTCGGCCAATTCGCCAATACTTTTCAACATCTACGCAAGTGATCTGATAGGTTCACGCAGACGACTTAATCGCGTACAGATCAGGTCCAAAGATTGAGGTTATAAACATTCTTTTGCAAAGTGACTTCGATAAAATTTAAAAAATATTGCGACGACTGGAAGTTGAAGATCAACTTTCAGAAGACGGAAACCATTCTCTTTAGGACGCTTCTGGGGCCTCTGCGGATACCAAAAAGAATTGGCGAAAGTTTCAGGTCATGGGACAACTCGGGCAGCCACTTGCTTGTCGAAATGTTGTCATATACCTTGGGATCTGGTAAGATGAATATCTGTATTTTAACAAACATTCTTTGCTCTGGCCAGAGCCAAAGGTGCTTTTGTCATTATAAAGAGACTGTTTTATAACAGGCAACTCGATGCGAGTGTAAAGGTGATCTGCTACAAGGCCCTTATTCGGCCTATGATTACATTTAATTTTTTTTTATTTCTTGATAAATTATTAATAAAAACTTAAAATTATAATACTTAAATTACTTATTTAACTAAGAAATAGCTGTGTACAATCGTTTGCCTATGGCAAGTGGCGAAAGTACTATAAATTCCAAAAATTTAGTTTTAACAATAAAAAAAAAAACTATTGATGGGGATAATACGAGTACAATGCGAAAATCTATTTTAAATAAGAAAAAGAAAAAAAGTAAAACAATAATAATTTATATCACTGGATTAAAAAATGTATCTATGTCGTTATGGTCAAATGTTAAAAGCCATTTTTTAATACCATTAAAAGCCATTTCTTAATGCCATTTAAAAATACAGTTTCTCCCTCTCACATCTAAGGTTCTCTGGTAAAGAATTATAAAGTCGAGGAGCGGTAATAAAATAGAAACGTGAATAGTGTGCTTTGAAAATAGTTGGAGTAGTTACGAAGTTTCTTGAGTTTCCGCGCAAATTATGACTTTCATGAAATCTAACATCGAACAAACCGGAATTTTTGAAAAATATTCTTAAAACTTTATAACAGTACAGATGTCTTAACGGAAGAGCTGCTAAGCATTTGAACAACACGAAACTAGGTGTCCTACGATCGGCTTTAGCCATTATTCTGATAACATGTTTTTGTTTAGATAACAAAGGCTCTATTTTATTAAAATAAGCGCCACCCCATCAAGAGATACCATACTGCAACTTTGATTTAAATGAACCATTCTATAACATTTTTATAACATTAATATTTGGGGGTGGCCGTGGTGTAGTGGTACTAGCCATCGCTTCTCACTCGGACATTCAAGGCTCGAATCCTACTCATGACAAGTTTTTCATTGTGTACTTGGAACTTAGTCAGAAAAATCTGCGTGTGAAGGCATAACACTGACATGTAGATTTGGCTGTTGTAAAGTTTCAAGCACAAAACAACCGTTAAAATTCACAACCTGAATCATTCCGAGTGAAGAAAAACTCTCCATCCTATTCAGACTCCCACCCCACTACATCATAACAACATTCCTTTCTCTTCCTTCTATCTTTCCGCCCGCGCCCTGGCGACAGTAAAAGGGTATCATAAACCCCTTGAGGCGCGTGTAAATTATAAAGAAAAGAAAAAAAAAAGTAGAAATTGAGATGGTACATTTGTCTGACAACCCTATAAACATAATGCTTAAGATAAAGAGTGTGATCATTCCTATTAAGCTTATCTAAGCTTATCTAACATGATACCTAGATATTTTAGGCTGTCGACACATTCAATTCTAAAACAATCGTCGCTACAATTTATATTTTCATCAAAAGGCATAACACCAGGGGCAGTTGGGTCATTTAAACAAAAACGTAGGCAATTTGGTGAGTGATAATAAAGTGGCAAGTCATCACAAGTAACACCCTTGATATTGAATTCCATAAACTTAGTCGTACTACTAATTACCAGCTTATGCTCCTTGAACCATCGTCGTAATATATATAGGTCGTTATTAACATCCAAAAATAAATTGAGATGGTTGTTGCTTGAATACGATAATGCAATGTCGTCAGCAAAGACTGTGATTCTGCCCTTAAATTGTTGGATTAATAATTAATTAACATATATTAGAAATAAAGTCGGACCCAAGACTGAACATTGCGGAACTCCGATATTTAAAATTTATTTAGAACTCAACGTATTTTTGGCTCTTATAATTTGCTTACGATTCCAGAGATAGTAAGTAAACCAATCGTGAATAAAACCTCTGAAACCTGCATTTAAGAGTTTATTTAAAAGCAAGGTATGATTCACGATATCAAGTATTCAGACTAAGGTATTCTAAGGAGTAAACAGAGTTGTTTTTTTCTTTTGGATTTTTTTCAAGAGTGAGGTAGACATCCATTGTTTCAGACAATATAATTTATTGTCTACTTTATTTTTCATCTGGAGACAGATCGATAACAGACGCATAAACATCATCCCAAAATTCAATGTTTAGATGAATTCTCAAAGCGACAAAATCTATTTTGGCGGATTCTCTGACTTCGGATTTACTTAATCGGGTGATTTGAGAATTCAGTTGAATACAAGTCAAGCAATGATCAGTAATTCTTAAGTCATATACCATTGTTTTGCAGTCCACTCGACAGTTCCTATGCAGTCTTATATAAATATGGTCTAAACAAGAATTTTAAGGCGTAGGTTGATATAGCACGGACAAAAAACCAAACGAATACAGGGCAGACAATAAGCAATCGACATCTAAAGTATCGCAGAGGATATTAATATTAAAATCCCCCAACATATAACGTTTTTGGACCTTTGATGTTCTAAAAAATTCTGAGAATTCTTCCAAAAAGCATTTGATTGTACACTTATGTAGTATGTAAATGCAGATGAAACAATAGTGAATACCAAAAACTTCGCAACAAACACTTCTAATATCAGCGCTCACCAATTTACATTTCTTAACTACACACTCTCTTAAAGAATTTCTTAAATATACCGCGACTCCACCAGCTGCATAAGAATCGTTACAATACGCATCGAATGAAAAATGTAGAATGATATCAAATTTAGACCCCTCTTCCTCGAAAATGAGATCAGGTTAATGATCCAAAGATGAGAGATGAGCGAGAAATGCATTAAAATTAGTTCTCATACTACGTTTATTTTGATGTACAATAGGGAAACCAGAAGACTTGATAGTCTACACAAAAAAATTTCAGATTATCGTTAATTGAAAAACTACTATTACTATTACTACATTTGTCTATCCCATGTAGTTCAACGTCAGAGCAAGTCTTTTGGAAAAGATTCGGAGGGCTTGTCTTAGTTTGTACAAATTACCAGAGTCTGAGTGTTTACGCACCTAAGGCTACTCAGTACACCGTATTTATTTCAGAGCTCACGACACTTTATTGATTTCTGAGACTGGAATTGGAAAAAAACCTTATTTATTATTAACGGAGATTTCAACACCAAACATAGAGTTTGGAGAAATAATACACCAAATATTAGGTTGCCACCTATTATACAATTGGTGGGGTTAGCACAGTGTGCTGTGCCGACTTGTCTTAAAGGCTACGGACAGTCCGTCGTTTCCTAGACGCGACTCCTATTTGGATCTCCTGTTGTTTGACATACGAATAAAACTGACAGGTACGAAACAACAAACTGTAAGCTGTCTTCGCACTTTTGTGTATGACAGTGACCATTGCGGTCTTAGTACCGAAATAACCGTTCCGATTGAAAATGCGGAGCTGGATGAGTTTGTTCAAAGGCATTCCTACAACCGTCAAACGGGGAGATTGACAGGTACCAAAGACTAATTGACGAGACGGTCAAACAAACAGCGGACAAAATGCTACCACAGTATCAACATACTGACATCGAAGATATTTCCACAATGCAACTATAGACGCACTGCACCGACATAAAAGTAGATTGCTGTCAAGACTAAAAATCTTGTACAGGCAGACATAACCCGGGGATTATAACATTACAGTCGTCGATCAAAAACCTCCAAACATTAACAAAAGAAAATTACAGGGCTTCTTTAAGTTTGTATTGGAAAAATAAAATTTGGGCTGTAAACAGTAGTAACCCGAATATGTTTCTGCAAATAAATAAAATATTTGGAAGAAAAGATCAAACCGGCTATTCATGTCTTAAAATCGCCCGAACAACAGACAATGGACGCATACTTTCGACAGCAGGCATAGATCCAAATGAGGCTGTTGGTGATGACAACTTTTTTGTGATCGAGGACCCACAGGAGAAGGTCGAGGCTATAGAAACGACTTTTCAGGAAGTGTACAAGGCGAATGACTCCATTGACCCCAACCGCGGCTTGGAAAATCGAGTGCTTGTACAAAACTTCTACCATCGAAATGAAATAGTAAACAACCACCGTTAATTTCGAAGGAATATCTTCAAACGATCTTCGATACAGTTAGAAGTAAGACATTAGTGGGAACCGATGGAGTGCCGAACATTTTGCTTCGGCATCTCCTACTAGAAGCTGTGAACATTTATACCACCCTGTTAAACAGTGCAATTAAAAACATTGTCCATCGCATTGGAAAACTGCGGTGGTACATCCCACCCCAAAAGGGATAAAGACACCTCCAATCCGGTGAATCCCCGGCCAATCAGTCACCTTCCAAACATCAGTTGAGGACAGAAATATACTCGTAGTTCCGGATAATCCATGTGACTTCTACTGGTACATTTAACAATAAAACCGGTCTGCATAAAGGTGCGTTCAATTCGCCGATCCTTTTCAGCATTTACACAAGTGATCTGATAGTATCACTTCACCATGCCATAGCGTACGCAGACGAATAAATCGCGTACAGATCAGGTCCAAAGAGTGAGGTTATAAATATTCTTTTGCAACGTGAGTTCGATAAAATTAAACAATATTGCGACGACTGGGAGTTAAAAATCTACTTTCAGAAGTCGGAAACCATTCTTTTTAAGACGCCTTTGTCTGGGGACCCTGCGGATACCAGAAAGAATCGGCGAAAGTTTCAGATTGTGGGACAACACGAGCATCCGATTGCTTGTCGAAATGTACTCAGATATCTTGGGGTCTGGCCGTGCAAGTATGGTTTAAAATTTGACCGACGCAGTTCAAAACTTAAATGCGAAAATTGCAAAGTTTATTTCCTTCAAACCTGTGTTAACATACAACCGAGTGACTGGGCCTATCTAAGGAAAAATAATTTGTCTTTTGTTGTGCTTCCTGTGAGACGAACAGACGCAACTCTCTGCGCTCACCGCCTCTCATTACCAACCCTGATAAGAATTCTCAGTCTCAGCCCTCCACTCTATCAACAGCTAATGACGTGATGCATTTTTCTTCCCTCTCCCCATCACTAACGGAATCTTCGCCACAAAATTCTACTACACTTATCTCACTCCAAGTTCTGTATAAGGAGATCCTCTCTCTCCAGATACTAAGCCGCAATGCTATGGTTGAAATCAACTCACTTAAAACGGAAAATACATTACTGCTGATTAAGGTCAATAAACTTCAACATACTGTAAATGTTCTCCATCAGAAACAGCTAAATAAGTGCATTGAAATCGTCGGTTTGCCGAATGTAGAAACCTCAAATGCACTGAGCTCCACTGTCAAACTTTTGCAAGAGGGGCTGAATGTAAACAAAGCGCATGATGACATCAAATTGTACTATATTAAATCTGTCAAAAGTGGAACAACTGGGAGCAAAGCCAGCATAATACCTGTTGCAACCACAAGTATGAAGACATTACATATTGTGTGTGACACTAAGATCGATGGAGCTTAAGCGGAATATTGTTACTAATAAGAAGAAGACGAACTTAACATCGTGCATATTCGGCAAAGGGAATGTTAACTAACCCATCTACAACAATGAGAGTCTAACGCATTTCAACAGGGCTTTATTCAAAAAGGCAAAACAAACTCAACGTGATAAAAATATTGCTTATATATGGGTTAGTAATGGGGTTATTTTGATGAAAACAGGAAGGTGAAAAAGTTTTAAAATTTTGTTGATTTGATGATTTAAATACTTTATAGTCCAAGAGCCGACCGTATTATGTTCTAGGGCATAAGATAAAATTATAAATTGCATATTAAATGAAAGCTTACTCGAAATGTAGATGAAATGGACAAAGGTTAGCGGGAATTTTTGCCCAGGCATGGAAAAAATAAGCGTCTTCCGGTACGTCATTTTTTCAACTATTCATAGGAATAAAACAAAAGAAAAAATTAGTTACCATTCAAAAGATTAAATCAAACAGCACTTGAAGACATTGGGCTGGCAGCCCTCCTCCCACCACAACCCAACTTTTAATACCGCATTTTTTTTTTGATTGACTATAGGCATAACATAAAAAGTTGAAATAGGTACCAAACTAAAGCTGAGGACTTACCATTTACAAATACGAGTATATAGGGTTGTCTGTGATAAATTGACCACATGTATTGACAACCCATGATTTTAGCACACTTAACATATACAGTATATTACCAACTCAGTCAAGTATAACACGTTTTTTAAAACCAATATTTTTTTAAAATACATAGTTTGTTTTTATTAGCAAAATCAGAAAACAAATTGAATCCACTTAACAATCAAATCTTAACAATATTTATAATGTAACAACAATCTAGTCTTAATAATTAGTCTGAATCTGAATCTGAATCGTCAACAGTTTTATTTAACATGTCATTATTTTCTTCGTTATCACATGCTTCTATCTGCAGAACATCGTCTACATCTAAAGGCGTTGGGTTTCCTAAAAACCGTAGTGGTTCTAGTCGTTCTTTTAATACCCATCCACATTCTTGTGCATTGAATATTGTGCTGGTGGCATTTGTTGCATTCTGCCACATTGAGTTGACGTAAATAGAACACAGAATTTTTTGCTTTAATGAACTCCAGCAAGGTGGAATGAGACTAGAATCAAAACTTTTAATTCTGTTTTTAAAAAATTTCATTGCAGGATGTGTTAGCATAAAGTTTTTGAAAAATAACGTTTGTTGCTAAATTAACGCTATTGCAGCTTTTAAGCCCATATATCAGTGAAGTAAACTCTTGTAATACATTTATTTTTGCATAGTCATAAATATCCTTAACATTATTCAGAGAAGCAAACACATCCTGAAACTTTCTATTTTTCTGAAGAAGTTGAAACGGCTTTGTTTTGCCTTTACGAAAGAAACTTGATGTGTAATCGCAACCAGAGTAAGTGTGAAAAGCAGGTAAAGCGTGACAAAGACTTGGCCCAAGAGTTGCTGCTAAGGCACCGCCATTATTACAATCGTGATCAATGCTTTTTGAAGAAGTATTTACCATCCAAATCTCTTTGCTGGAAAATTTATATATGTTGCCTAACAATATTACCAAAATATCCGTGTCTGAAGCTTTTATGATAATTTTTGTATTTTCAGAACATTTGCTTATGTGAAAGATAATCCTCGTATCTGCTTCCTTGTGGAAATACTGCAAATTATTTTCATTGGTTTTAATGTCAAAATTTCCCTCTGAACGGTATGAAAATCATTGTTCTTCAACTGTCAGAAATACCTTTTTATTGCCAATTATGAAAGCCATCGAATTGTTTCCCCAGTAATTTGACAAAAACCTAACAATTGCTGTTTTGAACTTGTTATTTTTCAAACTTTTAATGAAATCGCTTGGCCTAGCTTGTTGCGGCCCAACAATTGAATTGTGAATATCCTGTTCTTGTCTACGGTAGCGTTCAGAATCCTTTATAGAAGTGGGCATATATCTATTGAAAATTAAATGTATTTGCGGAGAATTTGTGGCGTAAATTTTTACTAAAATAGCTTCTTTACTTTACCAGAAACTTCTCTGCCTGTTGTAATATTAAATAATTCATTTTTATTGACATCTGAGTCAAACGGATTCATATTTTGTTTAATGGCGTTGACAATGCTATCAAGGGCTTTTCTGTCTACTTTTATGCGATTCGTGGGATACGTCATCTTTGCGGTTAATTTCAATATTCTCTTACAACTGCGTTATAATTCTAGTTCGCATACTGTGGCTGAGGGCCCAACGAATTGAATTTTTAAAGTTACTTACACCAGATAAAGAATTAGCAGCGTCAGCATTTATGGTTTGCTTAGTTGTTAAATCGATAGGAGATCTCGCAAAACTAGTTTTGGTTCTTTTTACATCAAATGCACCCCGCTTAAACTCGTTCAACAGTGGTGATTCTTTTAATTTGAAATTTGCTTTATTGACCATCTTGCATAGTGGTCAAAATAAATTAGCGAGCTCAAAAGCAAAAGCAAAGTCACTTGTTCTAATGCTTCGAGAGAAGCGAAAGAAAGTGTTAAGAAAATCTACGTACTACATGTAATATTGAGCAGTTTTTCCGTGTTTACCTGTCAAAGTTTCAGAACGAAATTTCCGGTAACACTTCCAAACATCGTTAAATGTAGACGGCAGTCTTAATTCTTCGCACGGTTCAATGGGATTTTCCAGTAAATACGTCAAGTCGTCAACAAAACTGTCTGAAATAAATTCGTATTGCGCCAGGAAAGTTTCAAAGTATTTTTTTACATCTGTTAAAATGCTTACAATCAATGAAACCGTTGACTGAACCCCCAGCTAAAATGCCAGCTTGTACTAAAATGCCATCATGTACTTGCCAAATGCTTTAAAATATGTAAGCCATTTGCATATGAAATGCCAAAAGTGGGACTGCAATCAGACTGTTGACGATTCAGATACAGACTAGTTATTAAGACTAGATTGTTGTTACATTATGAATATTGTTAAGATTTGATTGTTAAGTGGATTCAATTTGTTTTCTGATTTCGTTAATAAAAACAAACTATGTATTTGAATATTGGTTTTAAATAACGTGTTATACTTGACTGAGTTGGTAATGTACTGTATATGTTAAGTGTGCTAAAATCATGGATTGTCAATACATGTGGTCAATTTATCACAGACAACCCTATATACTCGTATTTGTAAATGGTAAGTCCTCAGCTTTAGTTTGGTACCTATTTTTCTCGGTGATATTAATCCAGATTGTTAGCCCTCTAATACTTGTATTGATCATACCTTTTGAAGGCTCGATCGCAATTCTACATACTCTCTAACTAGCAGCAAGGCTGACTTTGAATTTCTGACCATTCCATGATCTGTTTATTCTTTAATTCCAATCAGGTTAAGAGTACTAACAAACGGAATCTACACCATTCCTTGAAATCCGTGAACTTATCAGATCTGAACGTCCGCTTACTCCAGGAAAGCTGGTCTGATGTACGGTCAATTAATGATCTTAATGCTGCTTTTGAGTTGTTTTCTACTACATAAGCAAGTTGAATTGTGTTCAATGTCTGTGCGTGTAAATAACCAATCAAGATGCAGCCCTGGATATCTAACTATCGGGTAAATTAAATAAAAAAATAAACTACGATTAAAATGTAAAAAAAAAACACAAAATAATCATCTTCGTAGTGCTTATGATAAAATTTGTAAAGAAGTTGCAATTGAATCTCCCATATGTAAAGAGAATTGCTACATCAATAAATTTCAAAGTGCCATAGGTAACCCTAAAAAAGAATGGGAAATAGTGAATGCCCTTCTTAAGAGAAACTTCCATAGGGGTATAACCCATAATTCTACAGAATTGGCCAATACCTTCAATACATATTTTACTAGTGTTACTGATAAAATACTAACTGATGCAGGGCTGAACTCCAGCTCTAGCCGATGTACGACTAAATGTTTTAAGAGGGAAAGAGGCTCACAGCTTTTTTTTTGAGTCAATTTCTTCATTCGAGGTGTATAAGACTATTATGTCGTTAAATAACTCAACGTCGTTCCGCCACAATTTTCGAATACTTTTATTAAAGTTATCACTTTAAATATTGTAGATATACTGGCTCATATCTTTAAAATAAGCAATTTTTGTGGAAAATTTATTGATATGTTAAAAATTGCTAAAGCAATAACAGTTTTAAAGAAAGGTGACAATAAAATACTAAATAATTATAGACCAATCTCTCTTCTTCTAGTATTCTCAAAAATTTTCGAAAAACTAATAAAAAAAGAATTGTGTCATATCTTGAAACTACCTCTTTTTTTAGTCAGAGTCGGTACGACTTCAGAGCTGGTAGATCTACTGAGGATGCTCTCCTTAGATACTGCAACATGATACATGACAGCATCAATAGCAAGAAGCTAATTGCCTCCCTTTTTATTGATATTACTAAAGATTTTGATACGTTTGATCATACTATGCTGTTAAATAAACTATATAAAGCTGGATTCAGAGGGTTTATACTTAAATGGTTTGAATCCTATCTCACGAAAAGGAAACAAATAGTAAAAATAGGTGACTCATTTAGTGAGTTCTGTGATTGTTCCTAATCTTTATAATTTCAGTTTTTACTCTAAATATGAAAAGCAGACTTATCAGCTTCGCAGATGATATTGCCTGCTCATATTCTGGCAACTCTTTCTTGGATCTCGAGGCGGAAACCAACCATGACTTAGAAATACTGAGATATTGGTTCCATTTGCACAAGTTAGTTATCAGCTATAAAACAAAAATCATGCTCTTCTATATGTATGCTCGTAATTTACACCTGCCTGATTTCACTTTCCATAGTTCATACTGTTGCCACTTTTTGATACTCGTAATTTCTGACACTTGCTGTGAATCTAGTTCTCTTACTTCTTTTAATACTACTAATTATTGCTCTATGAATTGTTTTGTTATTGGCAATGTACAGGTCTTTAAGTATCTGAGGTTTGAAATTGATAGCAAGTTGAACTGGAGCGTTCATACCTCTTCCCTAAGAAAGATTATTTTAAGATTAATTTGTGGATGGAACTTCCTACTTATAATTTATCATAGCCTGGTCCATTCTAAACTACAATATGGTTTGACTTTGCTGGTAGTACAAAAATATTTGCTTGGAATTATCTGCAAAAAAGGCGCCAAGAGCGTAGTTTGCCACTCTTCCTCAACTCATTTATTCTTCCTCTTAAACATCTTTTCTACTACAAAGTTTTAAAAACTTTTTTTTGAAGAAGCGGCTATTCTCTAAATCATGATCCGAATACTTACGGTCTTCGTAGCACTGCTAGTAATCTTGCATCTGCCCTAATCTAATCTGAGTGCCGTTAATCTTCCACGTCGCTCGAACAGCTGCGGACAGGCGACTCAACCACCACAGAGACGTCGCACATGGCAGTGCGGCGCGTCCCCAGCTTAGTGGGGCGGTAGCGAGTCGCGACAAGAGGGATGTTGCTCGGCAGTACTAACAATTTTAGTGGCTTGCAGAAGAAAGGGAAGCTCCATCGTCGAATTCCTCTAGCGCAGGGTAGCGCCATTAAGGAGCAGAGTTGGTCAGCCTATTTTTTTAGCCGTGGCCGGCTTATATAGGTTTAAGCAGGGTTAAGTTAGTTTTTAGAAAAAATAAGAAATTAAAAAAAATAATAATAAAAAAAAATTATAGAACAACAAAGCGAGATGGGTAACAATTATGGTGATCCATGCAGAACAAAATTAATTGTATAATATTTAAAATAAGTTAGTGTAAATAGGTTAAGTAGGTTTAAAAGTTATATGAATGTAGTTTTTAGACTTAGTTGTAGGTTTTATTTTTTATTTAAAAAGAAAAGTCCATTCAATAAGTTTTTTGAATAAAAAGTTATTTCCTTAGTTATATAATAGATAATAATAAGCAAAATACTGTACGTAACGTGGAAAGACATACGTAATGTTTCATGTTGCACTTAGAGTGCCTGCATGGTACCAGTAAGTTAGAATAAGATAGTTTTTTTCATTAATTTAAGTATTTTCTTATCTAGATAGAGTAAGTATTATCTGGTAAGAGTTATTGAATTTATTGAAATAAAAATGAAGCTACTCGTAAATAAGCAAATTTACCTTTTCTTTATTTTTATTCTCAATTAGCAATAACCAATTGAATTGAACTGACCTAAATGCATTTAGCTGAGCTAATGTTTATACGCACTTTTTCATTCTTGGAATTATGTTTAACCAAATGTAAATTAAGTATAAATAGAGACAATAAAGAAAAGCGAAGGTGACAACTTCAACTCTCGTAGCAAGTATTGTTCAATTTTTAAAATTTTTGATATTAAGTTGAATTTGCTCCTTCTGAACATTATTATCAATAACTACGTATTTGCATTAAATAAAAGACTGTATTATACCATTTTGAAATATATGTACGTCTATATATTTTTATTTTTTATTTTTTTATTTATGGAGTGTCTCGCAATTATCCCCGTTAAGAATGTCCTTTGTTTGTTCCTGTGTCAATGATCGCTTTCCTAAATATATGAGTCTTATATCCTTGTAGATCACACATATTGCCAGGAAGTGAAATGTATATTCTTTTGCCTGCAAGTTGCATGTTGTGCAAAGATTTGATAATAATTTTCTCAAAGGCAACCCATATAAAATCAACATTTCATACCTCGCTCTGCATATCAAGGATATTACCTTCAGACTGCGCATTCATTAAAATAATTTTTCCTTCTCAGGTCGTAGTATGGCTCAGGATAGATAAGTCTGTTGGAAGAGGACGCAGCTTGAGCTATGGGTCAGGATAGATAAGTCTGTTAGAAGAGGATGCAGCTTGAGCTATGCTTTCTTTGCGATTATTGATACCAGACACTTCCAATATATATATGCTGTTTAGGTCTGAAAGATCATCGTTCTGGATATTTAGGTTTGCCTCACATTTATCAGCCAGGGCTAACCAATCATTAATTCTTTCCAGTTTGTTCTCAAATATGTATTTTGTGAGAATGTGTGGAAGTCTATGTAATTAAAATGTAATTTCAGTGTAAAACTAAAGAGGTCTGGAAGACCCGTTTCTACATAGAGAACGTAATTAGGAGTGTTAATGGAAAGGCGAAATAATTTTTTTTCGAAAAAAGCGAAGAAGTTTTTCAACTTCATCATAAAGTTTAAGCCCCCATGTTTGAAAACTATAACACAAAACTGAGCGCATGACAGCTTAAAAAACGCGGTACTTTGCTCAGATTGGAATTTTGTTTCTGCCAATTACATTTTTCCACGAAGCGTTTATCAGGCTTTTAGATGCTTCCAGTTTTTTTTCGAGAAGGTGTGTGAGTTTCATGTTGGGTTCCAAAATTATGCCGAGATAGTTATATTGGGTGATAACTTCTACTAGTTCATCATCATAAAATCACTTTTCATTCTCTGCAGCGAACAATCATGATCTTGGATTTTTCTAGATTCACCCTCAAGTTCCACATTTTGCATAGACTATTCATTTTGTTGATCATGAGTTGTAAGCTGTGAGGAAATTCGAATAGCAAAACAATAACAAATTTTTTAATTTTTAATGCATTTTTATTTAATTAAATTCCGGAATTCTTGTAAGCTAGACAAGTAAACGCTTAAAAATTATCTTAATTAACTTAAAATTATCTTAATCTAACTTACTGGAACCATGCGGGCACTCCAGGTTAAACATAACACTTAATCTATGTCTTTCGACGTTTCTTACAGTATTTTTTTTTTTGCATTAATTAAAACTTAAATTAAGAAAATGAATTTTATTTTAAGAACTTAGTACATGTACTTTTTGGTAATCTTATTATAAAACTTAGAGACTAAAACTTATGCATAACTACCTAAAACTAAATTCTATGACTACTTAGCCTTCTTCAACTATCACTGCATAATTATTATTTTTTATTCAAGAAAAAATTACTTGAAAGTCACCCATCTCTGTTTTGTTTTTTTATTCTTTTTTTTTGTTTTTTTTATTTTTTTTCTTTGTTTTTATTTATTTTTTATTAAAGCTATCCTAATCCTACTTAAATCTATGTAAGTCGGCCATGACTAAAAATAAGGCAGACCGACTCTGCTCCCCAACGAAGGTAGCAAGTATTGGAGGAATTTGACAAAGGAGCCTCCCTTCTTCTGCAAGCCACCAAAATTGTTGGTGCTGCCGAGCAACATCCCTAATATCGCGACTCCCTACCGCCCTACTTAACCGAAGACGCTTCGCACTGCCGTGTGCGACGTCTCTGTCGTAGTTAAGTCGCCTGTCTGCAGCTGTTCGAGTGACGTGGAAGATTAACGGCATCGCTAATCTATCCTCGATCAGACCTTTTTTTATCTAGGTAGAGGAAAGCTTCTTGAGGAATCAAAGCGAACTCTGTCGTGATACATATAATTGGGGTAGTAGGCCCCGGAAATCAGGTTGTTCGACGAGGTTCGAGGTCTTGCAATGTAATTTTGAATCAACTTAATAACAAAATTGTCCACTATTATTAGGTTTGCCATATTGTACATGACCTCGTTAGATAGAATACTCAGACTCTGGCGTTCTGTATAGGCGAAGACAAGCCCTAAGGCAAGCCAAGGTATCCCAAGGTATCTGACTGCATTTTGACAAGCAAGTGGCTGCTCGTGTTGTCCCACGATCTGAAACTTTCGCTAGTTCTTTTTGGTATCCGCAGAGGCCCCAGACAAAGGCGTCCCAAACAAAATGGTTTCTTCTGAATGTTTATATTCGTCTTCCAGTCGTCGCAATATCGTTTAATTTTATCGAAGTCCCCTTGCAAAATAATGTTTATAACCTCAATCTATACACCTGATCTGTACGCGATTAAGTTGCCGGTTTACGCTACGGTATGGTGAAGTGTTAATTGTGTAATTGTTGAAAAGGATTGGTGAATTGACCGCTCTTTGTTGCAGACCGTTTTTAATGTTGAATATACCAGTAGAAGTCACGTCGCCATTCTTCATAATAACCTGTCTGTCGGTGAGCATATTGAAAAGAATATACAGCAGTGGTTTACTAATACTTAGCCTGTTTAACTTGTAGAAGAGTCCCTCTAAACAAACGGTATCGAAGGTCCTCTCCAAGTCAATCAGGCAGGCACCAGTGCACTTTTTCTTGGCTTTGTTCCATTGGACATCAGCAACCAGTTTAAACGCGGCATGAATGACATCATGTCCCGCCTTGAAACCGAAATAATTATCCGGAACTTTAGTCAGGACTCTATTGATAACCTTTTCGAAAACCTTACAGATATTTGGAAAGAGACTGATCGACCGGAGATTCGCCGTATTGGAGGTGTCCTTATCTCTTTTGGGGATGGCATGTACCACTGCAGTTTTCCAATGCGCTGGACAATGCGCATTTTTTCATTCCATTGCTAAACGGGGTGGTATAAATGTTTACCGCTTCTAGCGGGAAATGTCGAAGCACAATGATTCCGACTGATTTCATACTTCTAACTGTGTCGAAGATCGTTTGAAGGTCTTCCTTCGAAATTAACGGGGGTTTTTCCCTTTCATTAACGATGACATTATTTGCCATATTCTCGTCACTGAAATGGGTGAAACCCGAGTTCTCGATACGCCAGTTTACTATTTCATTTCAAAGGTAGAAGTTACGCACAAGCACTCGATTTTCCAAGTCGTGGTTCGGGCCAATGGAGTCATTCGTCTTGTACACTTCCAGGAAAGTCTTTTCTATAACCTTGACCTTCTCCTGCGGATCCTCGATCACAAAGAAGATGTCATCATCAACAGCCTCATTTGGATCTATGCCTCCTGTTGAAAGTATGCGTTCAATGTCTGTTGTTCGGGCGATTTTAAAACATGAAAGGTTATTTTGATCTTTAATCCGAAATATTTTATTTATTTGCGAAAACATATTCGGGTTGCTAGTGTGTAGAGTATTGTTCCAATACAAACTTACAGAAGCTCTGTAATTTTCGTTTATTAATGTTTGGATGTTTTTGATCGAGACTTTAATGTCATTATCTTTGCGTTACTTACTTACTTTAGGTGGCGCTACAGTCCGGGGTGGACCTGGGCCTCAGTCAACAAGCTTCTCTAGCCAGCTCGATCCCTGGCTAGCTGCCTCCAGTTTCGCACGCTAAGTTGCCTGAGGTCCTCTTCCACTTGCGTGCGCCACATGAATCTTGGCCTTCCTCTACTGCGCTGCCCCTTGGGAGCGAATTCGAAGACATTTCGGACTGGAGCATTGGTGTCCATGCGCTCTAAATGACCCAGCCATCTCAGTCTTTAGATCTTCACTCTTCTGGCTAGGTTCATGTCGCTGTACAGTCCGTACAGTTCGTCGTTGTATCTCCTCCTCCACTCACCGTCAATGCAGACGGGACCGAAGATCGCCCGCAGAATTTTTCGCTCGAAGCAACCAAGAACACCCTCATCCATTTTTGATAATGTCCATGCCTCTGCGCCATAGAGCAGGACCGGGATTATTAAAGTCTTATAAAGGGTGACTTTTGTTGTCCGAGAGAGGGCTTTGCTGCTCAATCGCCTTCTTAACCCAAAGAAACAGCGGTTGGCAAGAGTTATTCTTCGCTTGATCTCAGTGCTGGTGTCGTTGTCTGTATTTATAGCGGAGCCTAGGTAGACAAAGTCCTTAACTACCTCAAATTTATATCTGTCGAGGGTGACGTTCTGTCCGAGACGTCGGTGTTGGTTGTCCTTTTTGCTTGACAGCATATATTTGGTCTTGCCCTCATTGACCGCTAAACCCAGTTTCGCCGCTTCCGTCTCAATACTCGCGAAAGCGCCACTGACATCACGCTACTTTCTCACGATTATGTCAATATCGTCGGCGTATGCGAGTAGTTGGACGGACTTTTGAAAGATAGTGCCTCTTGTGTATGCTAGTGAGTTTTGCACTATTCTTCCAAGTACGATGTTCAAAAAATCGCATGACAGCGCATCGCCTTGTCTAAATTCTTTCAGGACATCAAAGGTCTCGATGAGATTTTTACCGACCTTGATGGAGCAGCGTGCATTCTCCATCGTCATCCTGCACAGACGGTCGAGTTTGGCAGGGATGCCAAGACTAGACATTGCTCTATATAGCTCGTCTCTATAGATGCTGTCATACGCGGCCTTAAAATCGATGAATAGATGGTGGGTATCGATCTGAAGCTCATGGGTCTTCTCCAAGATCTGCCGTAGTGTGAATATCTGGTCGATGGTGGACTTTCCTGGCCTGAAGCCACACTGATATGGACCTATCGGGTTGTTGACGGACGGCTTCAGGCGTTCACACAATACGGCGGATAAGATCTTATATGCGATGTAAAGGAGACTGATGCCTCTATAGTTGGCGCAGTTCAGAGGGTCTCCTTTCTTGAGAATTGGACAAACAATGCTGATTTTCCATTCATCGGGCATACTTTCGTCTGACCATATTTTACAGATGAGTTGGTGTATGCTCCTTACCAAGTCATCGCCTGCCGCTTTGGAGAGCTCGCCATCAGGCCATCCGCTCCAGCAGCTTTGTTGGACTTAAACTTCGATATAGCTATCTTCACTTCATCCAAGTCGGGTGGACGGAATTGTTGGTCATCATCGTCCAGGTTGAAAGGTTGATTCTGCCTGACAGCGGTATTTGGTCCGTCATCGCCGTTATACAGTCTGCAGAAATGGTCTTTCCAAATCCTCAGCATCGACTGCGATTCTACTACGATGTTTCCTTGTTCATCTCTACAGGTTTCGGTTCGGGGTTTGTTTCCGTGGCATGTTATTTTTACCTCTTGGTGAAACTTCCGAACCTCATCCCTGGAGTAGCATCTCTCAATTTCCTCGATCGCGCGCTTCTCATGTTCTTTCTTCTTCCTCCTGAGAAGCCGGTGTTCGTCTCTCCTCTTCCGCTCATAGAGCTCATGAGCATGAGCAGCTCTGGTATTTTCTTTCTTTTTCCAGGGGTATCGTTGTGGTGGACGAGTGAAACCCCGCACATTAGAAGCGTCGTCTCTGATGGCGTTTTGGTAGTGTTTCCAGTGGTCTTCGATGCTTGATGCTGGCGGCATTGGACCTCTTAAGAGATTAAGAGATACTCGATTGGAAAAGGACTTGGCGATCTCTTGCGATTGTAGCCGTCTGACGTCGAATTTTCTCACAGCATTAGTTTGTCTTGGTGTAGTTTGGGATATCCGCAACCATACCTTGGCTACAACAAGGTAATGGTCCGAGTCGATGTTTTCTCCTCAGAATGTACGGACATCCATAATATTGGAGGAGTGTCTTGCGTCGATCGCAATGTGATCAATCTCGTTGACTGTTGATTGATCAGGAGTTCTCCAGTCCCCTTGTGTATGTCGAGATGTGGGAACCGCGTGCTAGCCACGACAATGATTCGCCCAGCCGCAAAGTCTTTTAGCCTGAATCCGTTATCGGAGGTGGTGTTGTGCAGGCTATATTTTCCTATTGTTCCACCAAAGATACCCTCTCTTCCTAGCTTTGGATTAAAATCACCGAGGACAATTTTAATGTCATATCTAGGTCATTGCTCGTAGGTCTTGTTAAGGAGCTCGGCATCCTTGGTGTCGTCATCTTTCTCCTCTGTGGGGGCATGCGCGCATATAATGCTAATGTTGGCAAATGGCAGGACACTCGCCATTTGCCCCCTTCACTTCGCAATCTCTAGTGAGATTCCCAGATGGCGCCACGGGGAGGCGTGAAGTAGGGCTTATTAGCAGAGCTGCAAGATGTTTGGCTGCAGAGGCTCATTCTCATCATTTAAGGAACCAGCACCTCTCGGAAGATGCTACTTCTACGAGGCCTTATACTAACCGTTGCCATCCATCTGCGGTGCGTTATATCTGTCAGTAAACTTTCTGTACAAGATTTTTAGTCTTGACAGCAGTCTACTTTTATGGCGGTGCAGTGCGCTGATAGTTGCATTGCGGAATAGGTCTTCGTTGTCAGTATGTTGATACCGTGGTATGGATTTGTGCATTGGTCTTTTGATTGTCTCGTCCATTTATTTTAGGTGCCTGTCAATCTCCTCGTTTTACAGATTTCTGTTGGACGGTGGGTAAAGCGAATTTGAGGAGAGTGCTCTAGTCAGTGTCCTGGAGAAGTGTATAGTTGTAGGAATGGCTTTAAACAAACTCATCCGATTCCGCATTTTCGTTCGGAACGGTTATTTCGGTACTAAGACCGCAATGGTCACTGTCATACACAAAAGTGCGAAGGCTGTGTACAGTTTGTTGGTTCGTACCTGTCAATTGTATTCATGTGTCAAACAACAGGAGATCCAAATAGGAGTCAGTTTGCTATCGGGAGTCAGCTGAACCAAGAAGAACGGTAGTTTCCGTTCCTACCGTTTGGCTCTGGCTGTATCAAATGGCTTAACCCCTACGAATTTGAGCTCTTCGCACTCTTTCTCTTTGAGCAGTGCGAGAAGCTCCTCTGGCTCGGTAGACGGTTCTAGCCCCTCAGCGGCATTGTTTGCAGCTTCTCACCTCTCGGTGTGAAGGAGAAGAACTCTATCGTCGAATCCCTTAACAAAATTTTGACCTTGTGATAGCGCTCCACAGTGTTACAGTGAATCGCGGGCCTGTCGATATTTAATCATTTAATAAAAAAATTATTGCCTATGGCTGACTAACATAGATTAATGGTTTCTTTAAGCTCCATTTTGTACGTGTTGATTGGTGGTACCCTTTGTTTAATTTTTTGTTGCTGTTTCTGTGGTTGTTGGCTCTGTTGCTGCAGTTGTTGTTGTTTCTGCTGCTGTTTTTGTTGTTGTTTTTGTATTGGTTTACTTTTTTGTTTTGGTTGTGATAGTTTCTTTGTTGGCTCTTGTGTAATTTTTATATTTTTCTATTGTAGCGATTGTTTCTGTTCTTGTTGTTGTTACGGTAAGGTTTCGCTCACCGTAAACTGCCACTGAGAGTCCTGGAGTTGTTGTTGCTGTTCCTTTTCTCGTCTTGCCATTTGTTTTACTTTTATGGCAAACACTTTTTGCTGAAGATGCCTTATGCTCTTATTCAGTGCTTCAACCTCGTCCTCTTCGTCATCTGACTCAGAGCCCGCTAGAGATGCGAAGCCATTCTCATCTCCCATATAGCGACCTTCGTCGCCATCAGACACATATGGGAACTCGTCCTTGGGTTCTTGTCTTTGCTATACTGCTGCTCATGCTGATGTCATCGGCGCCCCTTCCCTTGCTCCTCCAGCTAGCATTTCTGATGAAGCTGATAGAGAAGGGCACTTTATTGGATTGGCAGTTGGTTTTTGCTTCCTTCTCCTCTTCGTAGTTACATCTGCTGTGGATGTTTTTGTTGTCCGACGAACTGGTATTACTACAGCCCGTTCATCGTATGACATCGTGCCATGGAATGGTGCCGCTATTGGGATAGCGGATCGTTCTCTTCCACTCATCTTCGAACTTACTTTCTTGTAGTTTATGCATTAATGTTTATAAGAATAAAAAAAAGAACTTTGGCTTTTGGGAATCGAACCCACGACCCCAAGTTTATCAGTTCACCACCACTCGCACCGGGCTACCGAAGCACTTGCATGTTTGCTTAATAACTATTATTTTTTCAATTCACCTTAGCCGAATCACGTCTTTATACCACGGAGGTCTATGAACAACTAGCAAAACAATATCATCTGCGTATGGTAATACCTTAATGACATCTTGAGCACTTTTGATACCTGCGGGCAAATGTTCCAAAATTATCAATGAACAGAGGACTACGCTGAGTAGGCAACCCTGTTTAATTCCAGACTTAGTTTCAAACCATTCAGATATACTTCTGTTGTCCCATACTGCTTGACGTGTGTTCTTGTACATATTTTTTTGGACTCTCAGCATTTTTGTTGACACTCAGTATCTTGTTTGTTTCTACTCAGGAGTTGATTATAGCGAGTAGGATAGAGGAAAATATATCAGCAATTGAGTTCATGAAGGAGATTCCTATATAATTACTTGATATATTGGGATCACGTTTTTTGTATATCGGATACACCATAGCATCTTTAAACTTCTAGGAAACCTCACTTGTTTTAAAAATGGAATTAAATGCTTCTAGAATTTTACTTAAGAACTCGGGTGGGGGGTTTTTATAAAATCCATTTGCTATTCGATCAGGTCCTGGTGATTTTTTGTTTTCTCTCATATATGTCAGTGGGATTAAGTAAGTGTTTAAAATAATCGGCTAGTTTTGTGGTAGATAAGTGAGTTCCACAGACATATTCTACGCCTTTTAGGGCCTTTATTTTATCCCAGAAGTGCTTGCTATTGGTTGCGTTTGAGAGTTCCATTGCTTCAAATTGATTTTGATGCGTACAATTCTTTTTATTTCTCTCTTCAAACAAGTTTCGGTGATAAGCTGAGTGTGCGATATTCTGTTTTCATATCATAGTCAAGGGTTACAAAAATGGGCATGTGATCTGAAAAAAATTGGGTTCCTACTTGAAAAGAAGACATGACATTATTCCATTCACCTGAAACTGCAAAAATGTCTGTAACTTATTTCCCTGAACCTCCAATAAAGGATATACAAGTTGAACGAATAGGCGACCATTTCTGTTTTTGTTTTTATCTTTTGAGTCACGTTTATAAAAAATGTCTGAACCAACGAAATTAGTCTAAGGTGAAACTATCTGCGACTCACCAATCCTAGCATTGACATATAGTATACGATAAGCATAATATTGGCTGAATCTATCGTATTTAAGACGCCATAAAGCCCATAGAATTCGACATCGCAGAAATTGCAGTTAATGTAGGTTGGTAAGATATACAATTTTGAATTTAAATTATTAACGATTAAGCAAACGTTGTTACTTATGTTAGTAAAGCTACCATTAATATTATTTTTGGAATCGCATCAAAAAGAGAACCTCCTATTGCTCTACCAAATTTATGTTTCCGATATCCAGTGTAATTTTTATTCAGAAACATATTTGTTGTACGATTCAAACTTTTCATTTGTTATAAATATCTCAAAGAGAAAAAAAATAACATATTTTTTTTATTAATTTGAAAAAGTTAACATTGAATGATTTGTTAGCTAATCCTGCAATACTATAAGAAAGAATACTACAATTTCTAATTTTCGGATTAATTAATTTTCTACTACTTTTACTTGCGTGACAGACACTGTGGCAACACTGTTTCAATTACGTTGCACTGTTGGTTGCTGACTTCCATGTGGGGTTGCTTCTCGGTCGCATTGGCTCGTGATTTTCACACTGGTTTTTCCATGACGTGCTGCGGTTTATATGTTTTTGTTTGTGAAAAATTAATGTTTCATATGTCGCCAAATAGTTCGTGAAGTACATCAAACCCATGTCGGCTGCCACAAAAGAGTCTTCCTTCTTGTGTTAAATAAAAACGCTTTTCGTTTGCTAGCAGTTTCAGACCTCGAATCTGAGGGACTGCTGAGGGATGTTTAGACTTAATTCAGATTTGCAAAATTTCTTGGCGTCTTCTAAGCTCGTCTTTGCTGTAGTCAGGGTTGATGTACACACCACTTCCTCGGAGTTTACCTGAGTTCCTTAGCTGTTTAGTTGAGGGTAACTTGCTTTTCATCTCAAACAGGATAAGTTGACGGTTTCCTATAGACGGCAATGCAGTAACATTCTCAAAGTTTATGTTTTGCTGATGGAGAAGTTTATTGCAGGGCTTGAAATAGATATATATTAAAATAAAAAGTTCCGAACGGATTGGTTTATGTGGATATTTATATTAATTGATTGCATAGAACTATTAAATGGAGAGGAAAATAATTTTTTTCCCAAAAATTTCTATCGTTCCTTATATTTATCCGAACGGAACAATTCATTTACTCCAAATAAGAAACTGCTCCGCCCTGGAACAACAAATATTTCTCGCAAAATTGTTCGCTCCTTTAAATTTTTTGTACGAAAATGAGCTATTAATGAAAACAAAGGCCACCGAGTTTGATCTAAATTAGTATAATTTTCTTATTCAACTTATCGGATATTATAAAACAACTTTAAATTTTTTCTAGGAGTCAGAAATGAGCACAGAGTACATGTCATTCAATACATTGTAACAAAAAAAACTTTATTGTGCAAGCTGGGGTCTAGCTGCACGCACCCATTTGTGCTGCTCGCGTTATTATTTTGTTCACTCTTGTGGAGGATCTTTTGTTTTTTGCCGAATTCAATTCAAACGGCTGAGAAGCTTTTACACAGGCAAAAAGAAGTCTGAATTCTAAAGTTATTAATATTTTTTTTTAAATTTTACTGTCTTTGTGGACAAATTATAAAATAGTAAAATATCAATATAAGCGAAACAGGTATATTGAGAGTTCAGAGGTTCGCTTTATTTCATTTGTATTTACGAGTATAGTTATAAATACTCACTTCTTTTTAATCGGAAAAATATTTTCAAAATCAATTTTTGTTTGCTACGAATCGGATCAATTAACAAAGATGAAAAAAAATATTGATCCTAGGGATTTACTCCGATCGAAACTTTTCATAAGAGATCATTAAATTTTTATTCCTGCCAAGTAAAATTTTTTGCTCTCATTTTTTTCTATTATATCCAGATTGATTAAAAAGGGAACAAAATGGAGTGGTACTTCGGATAGTTATCTTAAAGCCCTGGTTTATTGGTGATTTCGGTGACTGTTGTATGGATATCATTAGGCATTGTTGTTGGGATAGTGATGATTACGTTTCTTTCTATAGACCGCTCCTCGATTGACTACTTTTTTTTCAAGTGTGTTGTTTTTATATTTTAACTGCTCGAGGTCCTGTGTTAGTGTCTCACTTGTTTCTTTCGGACTCTGCATTTCAGCAAACATGTAAGCATTTTTTGTTGGCAATTCACGGAGTTTGCTTTCAAGTGTAGTTTGCGAGATTGTCATTGATAACACGGTCATATTTTTAAAATGTGATTTCTTTTTTGTAAGAGTAACAGTGTGCTGAAAACTATTTTTTTCCAAAATTGAGATAATTGATATAACTAGTGAATGCTAATTTAATTGTATAGTGCATTTTTATCTAATCGCAGAAATGTTGGTCCAAGACGTTTCGAGTGGCAGAGCTGTTCCCAGACCATTTTAAAATTAGAAAAAAATATGTTTTCTTAATATAAGACATAATCAAGTATTAATTGCTACTAAAGGTAGAAAAGCAATGCCTCATAAAAAATATGAAGGTCCAAGACCATTTGAACGTGGCATACACTCTCCCAGACTGATTCGAAATTCTAAAAAAAAAAAAATTTTCGAAATAATTGTTATAACCAAAATCAGAGTATACCATTACGTTAATAACACTCCCCTGTTTACAAATTGGTGGGTCCAAGACCATTACAAGGTGGATTACGCTCTCCCAGATCGTTTTAAAACTCTGAAAAAATTTGGTTATCGAAATACGTACAACAATCTTTATACTATCATTTTTCAAATAAACACCAAAATATAGGCTAACGACACCTAAATGCGTATCTGTAAGTCAAAGACGACGAGACGCGGCTTTTCCAACTACAGAACAGACTTAAAGTTTTCAATCCAAAACAAAAATAAATTGTTGCATATACATATGTTATGTACATGATATATCATATATGTTTTCTAAAGTTGGATTGTGTGCTCAAATATTTATTAAAATATGTTTGTGTATACTATAACTATAGGCATGTTAGTAGAAGTTATCACTTTCATCAGAAGAATCACAAGTTTCACAAGTAAGCAGTTCTTCCTCACTTTCAACAAGGCCGTCGTCATTATTGACCAGAATTAAACTTTAAGTCTTTTAAGACTAAGATGTTTCCAGCAAATATTTTTTGTTTGGTTGTTACATTAGTTGTTCAATTTTTATTTTTTTTTGTCAGAGTTTATTTAGGTTTTTTTATTTTTTTTACGAAATTGTTTATATTTTCTACTCGCGAATCGATCGAGCACTTAACAAGCTAGTTATTTTCGCGGCTAAATATATTGGAGTTTGACGATTTTTTGTAAGAGCCACAGTTTTTTCACTTTTGCAACTTTTGACAGATCAATGGCAAATCGTTGCTAAGTCGATAAACAAATCGCAGCCGTTGAGTGTTTGCGGTATTTATATGGAAAATCCATGCTTTTCACATGGTCAATTATACGTCGCCAGTGGCAGCTTTCAAGTCATATATAAACAGTTAAGTTATTGTAACTTTAAATTTAAATTAGTGACCGACAAAATATCGTTTCATTTTTATATATTTCAGATAGATACATTTGCTTAACATTACAATTACACTTAGTTCTTAAAATTTACTCTGAAAATTTACATTAAAATATATATGAAATTTGTAAAGAAAAAAGGTAATTACAGTCAAACTTCCCTAAAAGAAAGTCGCATGGGACCCGAAAAATAATTATTTTTCTAATTGTATATAAAATTTCAATTAAAATAATCAGTAATTTTTGTTTGGATTTTATGATTGCATTTTGCTTCTTAAACAAAATCTTCCAACACATTAAGTGAAGTCAATACGTCGTACTCCAAATAGTTATGAAATATATGAACTGATGAAGAAAGTTATTTAAATGTGGGTAACGTCAATTTTTCTTCATCGGCTAATTCTTCTTCTGCAGTGTCAGAATCAGCAAATATAGAAGTAAAACATACCGAACATTAGTTTGGATATCATAAATGTAGGCTTGTTTCTATGCATCACACATTATAGGCATAGTACATTCTTAACTTGTATTAGTTACTTAACTTATCCATCACGTGATCTTCTTACATGCATGAATTTTAAATCAGCCTAAATTGTCACGTTATTTTAACATTGTTTCATCATAATCTTTCACATACTTTGCTCAAATTAATTTTACCGTAACATCAGTTTTGTTCTTGCAAATATGTCCAAGTTTGTAGAAGTTTTCAGCTGTATATTCAAGCAGTCAAGCAGTTCTTGTTATCATACCTAATTGTAATAATTCCGTTCTAAAATAAAATCCTATCTGTAGATTTGCTAAGGTGAGTTGTTTCTCATACATATAATTGGTCTGATTCCTATTCCTACATAAATACATACCTGAAACAGTCTGAACTCCAAGAGAGAATATCTTCATCGGACGTGTTGCTATAATCTACGTCAACATTTACGTAATCTTCAAATGATGCATTCACATTTGCCACTCTTTGAAATACAGTTTGTAAAGAAGCCAAATCGGAGAGCGGAAGATAGTCAGTTTCTTTCCAATTCGCAGTTTTTGCCATCGTTCGAAAACCCTGCCTTTCTGAAGCAATTGGAAATAGTTTCATTTTCCACATTCACATTCCGAACCTTGCTTAAATTTCTGATGTGTATTTTTATAAACTCGATGTAAGTGCTCAATGTGAAACGATAAGAAATTAAAGACTATTGCCGTATTAAAATTCATTTATGAGTTCACGAACTACGAGATATACGAAGAATGGTTGCGGTTGGCAGAAATACAAAAATGGATTGAAAACTGACATTGAGTAGTGTACTCGTAGCATTATTCTTAAAGTTGAGTGATAAGTAATAATGTACAATAACCTTTCCCCCCTTATAAGTTTTGTCAGTCGTTCGCAGATCTAGACTGAGAATAGACGTGTTCGTGTTTCGGCTTTTCGAAAAACAGTTGTGTTTTAGTTTTCTCTTAAAGACATTTAGTTGCACTTTCATTAACTGTGTCGGTAGCCAAGCAAGTAGCAGTGCCGATCATTAGATCGTGAGACACGGGTTCGAACCCAGACAAATCTTGAACTTTTTTTTTTTTTTTTTGTTTTCAAATTGTGCGAAGTGTAAAGTGAAGAAAGTGTAAAGAAATCACAAATCACGCGATGGATGGTGGAGAGCGTTCCGCTCTTCCCATAACGGGAGGTGCCGTGGCGAAAGCCATCAAAAGGAGGAGGAGGTTAAGAACTACTCCTAACCTAAGTAAAATAAAAATAAGTGCTGCTTTGACAGCTGAAACAGCAACAGCAACACATCAAAACAAAAAACAACCTGATGATGCGTTAATGCACATCCAATATAAGGGGGCCAACAACAACTTTGCCTCTCTAGCGGCATCTGAGTCGGAAGATGAGGATGAGGAAACAAAAGAGATACACTGCAGCATAGAAAAGCTGAGAGAAAAAGTGCTTGCTATTAAGCAAAAACAAACTGCGCGTAGGCAGAGGGAGCAATCCGAAGTAGAGAGCTCCCAACAACAAATGCAACAAAAAGAGAAACAACAACTGCAGCAACAACAGAACCAGCAGCAGCAGAAACAGCAACTGCAGCAAACGAAACAGCAGCAGCAGCAACAACAGCAGCAGCAGAAACAACAGCAGCTGCAAAAACAACAACAGCTGAAACCACAGCAGCTGAAAAAACAGCAGCAACAACAACAGCAGCAGCAACAACAACACCAGCAGCAACAAAAACAACAGCAGCAGCAACAACAACAGCAGAAGAAGAAGGAGAAGGTTCCTCCTATCAACACATATAAATTAGAGGTAAATGCTACCAAAGACCTGTGTAAGTTGGTCATTGGTAATAATTTTAGTATTAAGAGATTGGGAAACGATCGCCATGCCATCCACTGTAATACAGTGGAGGGCTATGCGAAAGTTAAAGAGCTCCTCAAAGAAACGACGACGGAGCACTATTCATACACACCGAAGTGTGAAAAGCGGCAATCGATGCTGCTGAAGGGGTTGGAAACGTCTTCTGATCCTGAGGAGATCCTGGCACTGCTCAAAGAGAAGGAGTGCGAAGGACTCAAATTTGTGGGGGTAAAGCCATTTACCACAGCTAGAGCCAGGCGGGAGAAACGGGGTCTGCCGTTCTTCCTGGTGCAGCTCAGTCCCGAAAGCCGTCTGGATAGTCTTAGGAGTATCAATGTCCTAGACTACCAGGTGGTTCACTGGGAGAAATTAAAAAGGAGCGAAGGCGTTATACAATGCGTTCGCTGCCAGAGGTTCGGGCACGCCGCATCGAACTGCCAAATGCAGCCTCGATGCGTGAAGTGCGCAAAGAACCACAGTTCCGAGGAGTGTGCTCTGGGTAGGGACGGAGCATCCGATAGGACGCAGCTCTCGTGCGTGTTATGTGGGAACGTGGGACACACCGCAAACTATCGGGGTTGTCCTAAGTTCGCCGACATTAAAAAAGCAAAACTGGCTCGGCAGCAGAAGGTGGAGGTCAAACGTTCACCTGTTAGGCTTCAAACACCAGCCGTCACGTCCCAAATCTCCTACGCCCAAATGGTGTCAGGTAGAGGGGCTACGGCACAGCAAGCGGCTGTTGCTTCTCCGGCGCCAATGCCGAGAACAACAGAAGCGGCACCTAACATGCTGGCCATCTTGCTTGCAATCCAAAGGCAGATGGCTCAGCTGCAACAGCAGGTGCAAGAACAGGCCAAGCGGGTGGACCAGATCTACGCTCTGCTGCCGGGTCTAACGCAACACATGTCGTTATGGGTACGCACATGGTGGAACAGACTTTGAAGGTCCTTGCGGTGAATGTTAATTCATTGATTAGGATCGAACGAAGAGCCGCGATGTTTAAATTGCTACAAGACCAAACTCCTGATGTGCTTTTCGCTAGCGAAACCAAGCTAACCGATGAGCACGAACTGGAGTACAATAATTATATTGTTAAAAGAAGAAACCGGCCTAACTCCCAACGTGGAGGCGGTGTCGCGATCTTCATTAAAGAAGGCATAGAATTCCACAGAGTGTACGATGGAGTGTTACGCAGGTTCCGGGTGTTAGAGGCAGTCGTCATTTACATCCCGCTCCGCAGTGGATAGCGGCTGTACTTGGCCTCTGTTTATGCATCTGGGGCTTCACAATCCACCTTATTCATTACAGAGCTCGACACACTTTTTCGACTTCTGAGGCTGGAATCGGGGGAGAATTATTTTATAATCGGCGGGGACTTCAACGCTAGACACAGAGATTGGGGAAATAATTTGCCAAATACTAGAGGGAACCTACTACTCGATTGGTGGGGTCAGCACGATGTCATGTATAGACTCGGTCTTAAAGCGACGGATAACCCGTCGTTTCCCAGAGGCGGGTCTTATTTGGATCTATTACTGTATGATGAACGTATACGACTGACAGGTACGAATTTACAAACGCTTAACTGTCTGCGCACATGCGTGTATGACAGCGACCATTGCGGTTTTAGCACCGAAATCACAGTTCCCAACGAAACTGCGGAATTGGGGGAGTTTGTCCAAAGATACTCTTACAACTACACTAAGACTCGATGGACACGCTTCTCCGCAACCTTGACAAGAGCACTCTCCTCGAACACGCTCCACCCACCGTCCAATAGGAATTTATCAAACGAGGAGATCGATGAGTACCTTAAACGAATGGACGAGACAATAAAACAAACTATGGATACTACAATACCACGGTATAAAAAAACGACTAACGAAGATCTGTTCCGCAATCCTACTATTGACGCACTGCACCGACAGAAAAGTAGACTTCTGACAAGGCTGAAAAACTTATACAGACAGTTTACAGACAGACAAGACCCAGAGATTAGGACACTGAAGTCGTCGATTAAAAATATTCAAACATTAATCAAAGAGAATTACAGAATTGCTGTAAGTTTGTATTGGAACAACAAGGTTCGGGCTGTAAACACCAGCAACCCGAATATGTTCCCACAAATAAATAAACTATTTCGGAGAAAAAATCAAAACGACTTTCAGTGTCTTAAAATAGCCCGGACAACAGACAACGAACGGTTACTAACAATAGCAGGCATTGATACAAATGAGGCCGCTGATGATGACGACTTCTTTGTGATCGAGGATCCACAGGAGAAGGTTGAGGCCATAGGGGCGACTTTCCAGGAAGTATACAAGGCTAATGATATCATTGACCTTAATTATGACCTGGACAATCGCGTCTTGGCGCACAACTTTTATATTCGAAATGAAGTAGAGAACTGGCGATCCGAGGGCTCTGGTTTCACCCGCTTCAGCGACGAAAATATGGCAAATAATGTCATTGCTAGAGAAGGTGGCCTACCCCCGTTCATTTCGAAGGAAGAACTCCATGAGATCTTCGACACAATCAGAAGTAAGAAATCAGTTGGGACCGATGGTATTCCGAACATCGTGCTTCGACATCTTCCTCTAGAAGCGGTGGACATTTATACCACCCTGTTTAATAATGCAATGAATAATGCACATTATCCAGCGCATTGGAAAACGGCGGTGGTTCAACCTATCCCCAAAAAGGGAAAGGATGTATCCAATCCGGCGAATCTTCGGTCGATAAGTCTCCTTCCGAATATCAGTAAGGTGTTCGAAAAAGTAATCAATAGAGCTCTGACTAGGTGGGTTGAGGACAAACATACAGTTCCGGATAATCAATTCGGTTTTAAGGCAGGACATGCTATCTCACATGCCGCGTCTAAACTGGTGTCCGATATCCAATGGAATAAAGCCAAAAAACAGTGTACTGGTGCCTGCCTAGTTGACTTGGAGAAGGCTTTCGACACTGTATGGTTAGAAGGTCTTTTCTACAAGCTGGCTAGTTTGGGGATCAGTAAACCTCTCTTGTACATTCTTTATAATATGCTAACCAACAGACAGTTCATCGTGAAATATGGTGATGTGACTTCTGTTGGAATATTTCAAATTAAAAATGGTCTTCAGCAAGGCGCCGTCAATTCGCCGATCCTATTCAACATTTATACAAGCGACTTGATAGGTTCACTTCCCCATACTATTGCGTACGCAGATGACTTGATAGCGTACAGAACAGGTCCAAAAATCGAGGTCATTAATACTCTCTTACAGCGTGACTTCGATGAGATAAGACGATTTTGCGATGACTGGAAGTTGAAAATCAACTTTCAGAAGTCGGAAACCATTCTTTTTAGGACGCCGTTGTCTTGAGCCTCTAGGGACACCAGAAAAAATTGGCGAAAGTTCTCGATCATTGGACAACATGGACAGCCTCTTGCCTGTCGAAATGTAGTCAGATACCTTGGGATTTGGCTAGATCAGTTTCTGTATTTTAACAAAAATGTAGATGCTGCTCTATCCAGAGCTAAAGGCGCTTTTGCCATCACAAAGAGACTGTTTTATAGCAGCCAACTCGATGCGAGGGTAAAGATAATCTGCTACATGGCCCTTATCAGGCCCATGCTGGTATTTGGGTGTCCCGTGTGGTTCAATGTACGAGCAAGCTTAATGGTAAAGATTCGGGTGTTTGAGAGGGCTTGCCTTAGGGCTTGTCTTCGCTTGTACAGAACACCAGAGTCGGAGTACAAAAAATTTTATCCTAATGAGGTCCTTTACAACAGGGCGAACCTAATACGAGTGGACAACTTCGTAATTAAGCTGACTCGAAAGCACATTGCGAGAGCAATGGCCTCGACGAATAACCTGATATCCGGCTTACTACCCCAATTATATTTATCATGAGAGTGTGCGCTCTAACGGCTTCGTTCCACCGGAAGCATTCCTCTACTTTTATCAGATAGGGTTGATCCAGGATAGGTCAGCGATCCCGTTAATCTTCCATGTCGCTCGGACAGCTGGGGACAGGCGACTCAACTACAACAGAGACGTCGCACACGGCAGGGTGGATCGTCTCAGGTTCAGTAGGGCGGTGGGGAATCGCGATAAGAGGGATGTCGTTCGGCAGCACCAGCATTTCTGGTGGTTGAATGATGGGGAAGATGTTTCGTCGTCGTTTCCGTCAATTACGGACCAGCCTCACTAATGAGGCAGAGCTGACCAATCTATTTGCTTTGTAAATAGCGATGGCCAGCTTACATAGGTTTAGGTTAGTATTTAAGTAATATATATATATATTAGTATATACGAAGGTATATACTAATGTATGTATATTATTGTGTATAATGTCTATGTGTTTATATGTGTGTATTGTGTATGTAGGTTAGCTAGACTAAGGTTTATTTTAAGTTAGATATTAAGTTTTTATAAAAAATAAAAAAATTGTGAATATGCTAAGTTTTTGTTAACAATGTTTTTCTTAGCCTTAAGAATAGAAAATTAATATCATAAATAAAATGTAAATGAAGTCGAAAGACATAGTATTAAAAATTTAGAGTAGCTCAGAGTGCCTGTGTAGGGCCAGTAAGTTAGTATAAGATTGTTTAGTAATTGTAAGCTAGCATTTAAGCATTTTTTGTTAGTATGTAAGAATTAATTATTAAGAAAATAAAATGCATTTAAAACTAACTAAAACCTTATAAGTTTTGTGTCTTCCTGACTCGCTTAGATGGTCTAAGCTGCTGAATGTTTACGAGTATGTGAGTTGACCATTTCTCCTGGTTGTATAGTGCTAGCAGCGGTCGACGGGGATAATGCTGTTGGTTCATTTCGTGGCGGTGATGGTACTGTAGGTGTCGATGCAGTTGGCAGGTTTGAGGGTTCAGTTTTTTGTAAGTCAGTTGTATATCCAGTCTCGTCAATGTTCAAGCTCGTCGTGGTTTTATTATTGGTTGTATTTATTATTGGACTCGCGATTAGATTGTATTTGTCGTTAATTATTTTGCTCTCAGCCCTTGGAAGTTGATCCACTTGGCGTATGTGTTTTTCGTTAGCGATTAGTACTTCATATATTGTGGTTCATATTTTTCTTAACACTTTCTCGAATATATCCACTTGCAATATTTGTTGTTGTAAAAACAAATGGGGTGGTCGTGGTGTAGTGGTACTAGCCATCGCTTCTCACTCGGACATTCAAGGTTCGAATCCTACTCATGACTAGTTTTTCATTGTGTACTTGGAACTTAGTCAGAAAAATCTGCATGTGAACGCATAACACTGACATGTAGATTTGGCTATTGTACAGTTTCAAGCACAAAACAACCGTTAAAATTCACAACCTGAGAATCATTCCGAGTGAAGAAAAACTCTCCGTCCTATTCGGACTCCCACCCCTGGAAAATCAAAATCGAAACCAAGCACACCTGAGTTTCAGACCACCACATCACAACAACTTTCCTTTCTCCTCCTTCTATCTTTCCGCCGGATTGTTCTTTTGAGTTCAGCTGGTGAAATTCCGGTTTTCGGGTATTGAATCAAAAATCGGAATAATTTAAGTCTTAGTCTGTCATTGACTGTGGTAACGTATCGTTCTGCTTGCCCGTTTGACGATGGGTGATATGAAGCACATAATAACTGACGGATCATTTGACTTCGTCAACTCCTTAAATTCGTGAGATAAAAAATTTGAACCGTTGTCTGATACTAAGATAAGAAGTAAGCCAAACCTAGCGAAAATATCTCGGAGTATTATAATTGTTTTAGAAGTGTTTAAAATTATCTTACTGCCATATCAATACTGGAAAAACTTGTTCAATCCCCAAACTATTGCAGTAGCAGCATTCTTTGTCGATTTGTGAGTAATTTTTTTCTGATTTTGTTAGAGACCTCGACGCAAAAGCTATTGGTCTTTCATTGTTGTTTTCATCTATGTGAGAGATTACCGCTCCCAATCTACTTGGAGATGCGTTTGTAGCTTAAATCAATGTTAGTTTGTCGTCGAAGGGAATTAACACTTTCGCGCTGTAATTTCATTTTTTATTCTTGTAAAGATATCCTCACATTCTTTCGACCAGTAATATTTGACATCTTTTTTTAATAGATTATAAATTGGCACTAAGCGACGTGACAAGTTTGGTAAGAACTTTTGGTAATTGTTTAGAAAATGAAATTTAAATATGTGAGAAAAGGCATTTTTCTGATAATTTTGAAATTTTTTTATAAGGCCGAACTCTTATAGTTTCAGAGATATAAGTTTTGAAAGTTTCCACACAAAATGCAACTAAGTTCTGCCAGGGAGTATGCAACCATGTTTTAGTTAAAAGTATTGTGGTACAAGTTATTAGTTTCTTTGCCGCGTGGAATTCAAAAATAATTTTTTCTTTATTCAACTCTAAAAATAATCACATTTAAATTTTCTTTTTATATCAAAGGTAAACAACAGTTGGAAAGGTGTCGCTGATTAGGCAGCTTGGTGCCTATTCTAGGAAAAACGGAAGTCGACAGACAGTGGGTTCAAGTGTCTGGAATTAGGTCAGTGAATTCTGCGAAATGGAAGTTCAGGTGCACGGATAGAATTGTTGTGGGAAAATGATGAGTGCATATGGTTGATCATGTGATTGTTTGATGATGCACAGGGAGTCAATCTTTTGGGTGTTAACTCCTCCCTCCTTAAGTTCAAGTGTCCTCACTTGAAACCATGTAGACTAAGGGGATTTGATTTCCTAGGCTATATTTTGTTGATTCCGATTCCGGCTTGGTTTCTATGGTTTCTGTTTTTTGGTCCTGAATTATAATTTTCTTCTGCTTTGGGAAAATTTTAATGATACGAGTAATAGTAAGAATCATTACTTGCTATGAAGCTGGAGTTTGAGATAATGTGCTTCTGATTTTCTTCTTTTAACTGGTTTATGTGTATCGTGTTGTTAACATGTAGTTCTTCAATGGCTTCCAACGATAATATGCTTCTGATTTTCTTCTTTTAACTGGTTTATGTGCATCGTGTTGTTAACATGTAGTTCTTTAATGGCTTCCAACGATAAAAGTTCCTCGTAGGGATTATTTGAAGAAATTGAATGGAGGACTGCGGGTAAAGGTTTTGCTGAAGATATTTCCTTTGATGTGAGGTTCTGTTCATTTACTAATAGATATGAGTTGTGGTAGCGAAGAATAAAGCTTCCGGATAGGTTGACACTTTCATTATCGATGATGATTGTTCCGTTGAATTGGTTGAGAAGAAGGATTCCTGTATTTATTGTTTCAACTGCTGGGATGTGCTGTTTGTTTACCTCCTCGCAACTTGTTTGTTTACTCTTTAACAAATTCTTAATACTATTATTTTCTTTTAGTTTGACAATTTCATTTTGGTTACATATCATTAAGTTATTATAACTTTTACAATTTTTTTCAATACCATATATATCGTTTCTGTTTAATTTTGATAATTTTTCGTTCATATTTTACTGGTTTTATTAATAGGTTTCTACAATTTATGTCTTTAGTTATATGTAAATTTATAATATATAAGATAGTTGAGCGATTTGATGTTATTTTGATTGTCGCAAAATTAAGTGCTTCTTCTACATTAATGTGTTTTACATTATCTTTTTCAAATATATAATAAATTAGTTTTATTTCGGCATCTGACAATATAAATGAATTAATAATTCGGGCTTTAGCCCAAAGTAAGGCATAATCTATATTAGTAAGTTCTTCTTTTATAACTTCTAATTTATATTTAATGTTTAATAAGTACTTATTTTCAATAGGTATATTTGATTTTATTAAGCCTAATATGTTATTCGTGATATTTGTTAGCTCATTAATTTTTTCTGTATGCATTTTGTTTATTACAAGTTGTCTATTATTGTTTGTAAGGACGTTATGAATTTGTGCTTTTACTACTCTGAAGTCGTCATGGTCGGGACTACCAGCTAGCCATTTCCACGCGTTTCCTAAAAAATAAATGGATCTTCGTGCTTTCTTGGGTTGTAGGTTTTTTAGTTTCAAAAGGATTTGGAATGTTAGGTCGGAAAGGATGATGAAATTGGATTGGTTTCGTTGATGAGCTCTTTTGTCTGCTGCTGAAGATTTTCTACTATTTCCTTGTAAACTTCCAAACTAATGACGTGGATTATTTTAAAAGAACTGGTTTCGATTTTAGCTTCGCCAATATCTAGGGGTATGATTTTTGAGTTTGATTAGTCCCTGATTTGGACTTCGCTAAGACACCAAGTGAAAAGACATCTGAAAAATTAGTTTCGTATGTTATCTTTATGAATGCTTTTTCCAGATTCTGTTATAATAGTTGTTGATTTGTGTTCTTTGATAATTTCTTTCCTAAACCTAGGGGATAGCTTAGTACCTTTTCTCTTGTTTAACCTGACATATACTGTTTCGCCGGGGGAGTAAAGTTTAATATCTTGCCTTGACTTGTTATGGTTTTCTCTATCTTTATTTTGTTTGGTTTTTAATTTTTCTATATTCTCTTGCCTTGCTTGTTCATAAAGATTTGGGTCTGTACTGACAAGTCTTCCGAAAAAAGATTCAATTGGTCTTTTATTTGTGACAGTGTGTATCGAATAATTGTATTCTTAGACTGCACAATCAAGGAGTTCTTCAAATGGCATGCTGTGTCTTTCGGCCCTTAAACATCTAAGTATCCCTGACAGAGTAGAGTGGAATCTTTCCACTTGGTCGTTGACTGTACTACTATAAGGCGGTGTCGTGAAAATTTCGATTCCTAATTGATCTTTCAGCATGAAACGGATTGTTACTGAATTGAATGACTTTTCGTTGTCAAAAATTACTAACTTGGGAACGCCAAAAGCGAAGATTAATTGTCTTAATGGCTCACGAATGTCTTCTATAGCTCTTGACATTATTATTTTCACTTGAGCAAATTTTGAAAATTGATCTATTCCTGTTAAAATCAATTCCTTACTGGTGGAATAGCTGTCGAAATGGACAATATGCCCTGCGAACTGTGTGAATTGGAGTTTCTAAAATTTTAGGTTTGTTTGGGTGACGTTCATACTTCTGCTCTTTAAGAATTCGACATTGTTTTATAATGTCGGAAATACGTGCCTTCATTTTGGGAAAATAGTATTTCTCTAGGAGTTGAATTTTGATTTCATTACAATTTCGGTGAGCTCTGTTGTGCTCTTTGAGAATTTCCTCATCTTGGTCAGTTGAGTTTTTAAGATCAGTAACTTGAGATTGCGTTAAACGAATTTTAAGGGATTTGAAATGTTGAGGATATATTTCTTGAATTCTACCCATTATTGATTCATTTGTACAGAGTCCATTATCGTTTAAATATAGAGATTAATTCTTCAGTACTATAATCTGGTTGAGTGACTATATGTCGATGATAAGTGGGAAAAGGAATTTTAAATTCATAATTCGCTTCATTCCCTATGAGTAGAAAAATTTGATTCTTAGAAACGTTAATGGGACTCTCAACAGCGGGAATTAGATGGTGTGATGAACTCATATCACTATGCTGTGAGGCAGTCATTGTATTAATTTGAGATGATGTCGGAGCACATGAGAGTGCGCCTGCAATGACATTGCTTTTACCTGGCTTATACAAAAGCTCTTAGTTATACTCCTCGAGAATTGCTATTGCTTAGTGCATAAGTGAGAGGTTGATGATCTGTGAAGATCTTCACATGGGCTGTACCTTACAGGTAGTTCCTGAATGTGTTCAGTGCCCATATTATTGCCAGCATTTCCTTTTCGTTGTTCGCATAATGTTCTTCGGTCTTACTAAGAGATCTCGAAATAAACATTATGGGCCTGTCATTTTGGGAGAGAACTGCACCGTTAGCATAATTCGATGCATCAGTGGTCATCTCGAAGCTTTTTTTAAAGTCTGGATAAGCAAGGAGAAACAAGGGAGTTTTTTATTTTATGAACGGCTGATTTTGCATTTTCGGATAGAGAAACTAGAGTTTTATTTGATTTATTTTTGGATGCGTGACCTTTTTCTCCTCGTAATAAAATTGTTAATGGTTTCGCTAATCTGGCATATTCCTAAATAAACCGTCTATAGTATCCGGATAGTCCAAGGAGTGATCTAAGTTCCTTCAGTGTTTTGGGTATTGGGAAATCTATTATTGCTTTGACTTTTGCAGGACTTGTGGATAAACCTTTGGAAGATACAACAAAGCCCAAAAACTCGACTGCTTCTTTAAAGAACTCGCATTTGTCTAGCTGTATCTTGATGTTTGCTTCGCATAACGTTTTAAATATTTTCCCTACGTGTGCTACATGTTCTCTTTCATTCTGGCTAAAAATAATGATATCGTCAATGTAGACGAAACATATTTCGTCTACTGCGCGTTGAAAAATGGATGGTGCATTTTTAAGTCCAAAGGCTAGGCGGGTAAATTCGTATTTTCCTCCATTAATTGAGAAAGCTGTTTTTTCTCTGTCAGATTCTTTGAGGGGAATCTGATGGAAACCACTTTTAAAGTCCAAAATGGTGAAAATTTTGGTCTGTCCTAGTTGTGAAAGGACTTCATTAATTTCGGGGATCGGGTAACGGTCTGATATGGTTACTGAGTTTAATTTCCTATAGTCTATTACGAGTCGATGCTGTTTGTTTCCATTTGAGTCCGCCTTTTTAGGTACGATCCAGATCGGTGAATTGTATGGCGAACGAGATGGCTTTATAATACCATCTTCTAGGAGTTTCTTAATCTGTTTCTCTACTTCGTCTTTGAGTGCAGCGGGATACGGGTAATATTTCGAGTAAGCCGGGGAATTTGTATTTGTACGGATCTCACCAAGAACTTTTGTTGTGAAAGTGAGTTTCTCATTCGGTTCAGAAAAGAGTGAGGGGAATTTCTCGACTATTTGTTTAATAGTTTTTTTTCGCAGACTTGTCATGTGCTCAAGTTTGACATCTACCGAATTAACTGAAGGTGATTTTAGTTGTTTAATTTTTACTTTGACTTTGCCGAGTATTGTTATGTACTCGTAGTTAAGGATTACGAACAGCGAAGCAAATAAGACGTGTGTATCGTTGAGGGCTATATTTTTTTCATAACTTGACAAAACATTTTTTTGTTTGTCCCTAAAGAAATCTTTCTTCAAAAAGTTTGCAATTTTTCTTTAGGATAAAAAAGTGAATTGAATAAAACAATTGAATTTCAGTTAAAGTCCACGGTGTTGTTGTGGCTTGTGACTTATCATTGGAGGCGGACGTGATTCGAAGCGACGAAGCCTACTAGCACAAATAATAAATTCGTGCGACAACTTTTTTCGAGACAGTGGCCTTTTATAATCGAAAATTATTACGAAAAAGCTAGAGTAGTGCCTAGTTATTCTGAAGTTATTTTTAAGCATATATGCTCACATCAAACACGAGAATGCAAGACAAACCCAAGAAGCGCCCCTAATCAGAGCGGATTCAACAAAAATATTTATAGCAGTAGCCCATCAAATGTTAATAAAATTCCTTATTGTCCTCCCATTTATATATTTGGTGCAAGCTGTGACCTTATTAGTTTATAAATCTGGCATCAAAAGAATGTAAAGTATCTGATTTAGCACATAAATTTGTTAACATGGTGTTAAGATTGATTCCCGGCAACAATCACAGTTGCCCCGAATCAAAAATAACCTTGGAACCAACTGTTCCAACCCGGGTTCGAATCACCTCCAGGTAGCGCTTTGATGGCAGCTAAACCTGGGAAAGAAAATCACAAAAAAAAACCGTTGAGGAAAAAAAAGAAAATACTTCCCGGAAAAAAAAAACGGAAACAGCGAAAGAAAAGATGGGATTTTCTACAACGTTATGAATGCTCCGTTGAAGCACGACGATTTATTAAAATTTACGTAGCGGTACACTCGTCGCTAGAGTGACCCGCTATTTAAAAAGTCCCGAACGATTCAACAACAAACTAACGGGTCGCGTGTCTCGTCTTTTCTCGAGAATTTTCCACGCACGCCCGGCCTATCGGAGTTTTATATTTCTTTTCAATTAACGATTAATTAATTTTCACTACACTACACTATACTTAGCTGAATTTCTATCTCCTGGCGGTTCTGCACCTTCCCTCTCCGTCCTGCTATTCCTTGTTCTATCCCGATCCACTTCCTTTCTCCTTATAATCCTTGTCTCTTTTCCTTTTTTTTTTTCACAACGAACTCGCGATTTTAGAAAAAAACTACTCTAACCACCTTTTAACTTAAAAAGAAAAATTGCTTTTCGCAATTTCCAATAACAAAAAATATCGCACGAATAAAAAAAAAACCTCTAAGCTGACCCTCTTTGATTGCTGGTCGTCAAAAAAGTGACTTCCAGATCTTTTCCTTTCCACAAGCTCTCGACAGATTCTCACACGCATTCTCACACTCACTCACACACACATTCATTTGGCTCTAGTGAACCCAACAACGGGGTTTCCAGCTACACAACTAGCAAACTTTGCTAGTGTGTGCTCCCGTGTCCAACTAGGCCTCTCACACATTCCAATTGTTTCCAATTGTACACTCTCATTCTAAACTCCTCAGACACTGAGTTCTCTCCCGCTTCCAGTGATAACTGGGAACTCCACTGAGCGAGTTTATGAGAGCTTGTGGATCCTAGCTATGCCTAGCTATTGCCCTAGACATTGGAAGTCGATAAAAATTGCGAGAAGCAATGTTTCTCTCATTGCTGATGCCCGGTTAATTTTCCCCCATCGAACTAAACAAAATTGCAAAACAACAACAAACGCGAAGGAGAAAGAAAGTATGATCGAAGGTCAATGGAGTGTTGGGACGAAGGAGGAAGGTTGTGTGGGTATAATCCTAATCTGATTATACCCCGGTTTAGCCATTCTCTAAACCGCCGCCCCAAACAAAGCTAAGTATATGTGTCTCTGTGATATACGAGGGCGGGTCAATAAGTCCGTGACTTTTGGATTAAAACACAAATTTTTTGATAAAAAAATAATTTTATTTTTCAACGTAGTCTCCCTTGAGCTCTATACACTTTGTCCAACGCTTCTCCAATTTTTTTATCCCTTCCAAAAAAAATGATTTGTCGAGGTCCTCAAAAAAGGTCTTTGTTTGCGAGATGACTTCATCATTGGAGTCAAATCTTTTTCCACCAATCCATTTCTTCAGGTTTGGGAACAAGAAGTAGTCGCTCGGAGCCAAATCTGGAGAATAGGGTGGATGAGAGAGCAATTCATAGCCCAATTCATGGATTTTTGCCATGGCAACTGCACATGTGTTTGTGGTCGACTATGAGCAAACGCGGCACCCATCTTGCGGAAAGCTTTCTCATGCCCAAGTGATCATTCAAAATTGAAACCACTGAGCCATGCGAGATCCCTTCGGCTTCCACAATCTCTCGCACTTTCAATCTTCGGTCGGCCAACACCATATCGTGAATTTTTTCGATTGTTTCGGGTGTAGAGACCTCAACTGGGCGTCCAGGACGTTCGGCATCTTCAGTGCTTGTACGGCCACAACGAAATTCAGTAAACCACTTTTTTACCATTGAAATCGATGGTGCAGAGTCCCCATAGTACTCGTATTTATCAAGCTTAGCCTTGGTCTCGGTAATGGTTTTTTTTCGCAAGAAATAATGCTTAATAAGCACACGAAATTCACTTTTTTCCATTTTCTCCTCAAATTAGTGAGTAGTCTGATAAAAATAGCTGTCAAACACAAACTAACTGACGCAGCAAGTTTAAATTTTGACAGGAGTCAACTGACAGATGCCTGTTGACAGGAGCAGTGTTGCTGTTTCAGTAAAGAGGTCAGAAATTCAAAAAGTCACGGACTTATTGACCCGCCCTCGTATTACCCCGGTTCCCTACTTACTCCGGTTGATCGGCGTTCAGATTTGGGGGGAATGGGGGGACTGACCAATAGCGGGTCATTCCTTACATAATTACGTATTTTATTTTTTTTTGTTTTGTTTTCGTTTCGTTTGTTTGTTTATGTTGTGGGCCCTTCTGCCCGCCTGGTACTTTGTTATGATTTTTATTTTGTTATTATGTTAATGTTATTGTTTATATGTTGTTGTTGTTTTTTATTGTTGTTTATTATTATTGTTATTATTATTATTTGTTGTCGCTGGTTGTTGTTATTGTTTGTGGTTACTGTTGTTGTTCTTGTTTATGTTTGTACATTCCCTCGTCGGAGGCTGCCTAGTAACTTGGCCGTACGCCTACAGCCTCTGCTGCTCCCTTGGTGCTCCATCGGTGGGGTGCTGGCTTGAAAGGGGTCGTCGTCCCTTCACCCATCGAACCTGACTTTTAAAGTTGATGCGACGTTGGGATGTGTCTTATTATCTTGGCCGTCCGCCTGCACAACACCGTCGCTCCTCCGTAGCTCCCACGTTGGGGGTGTAGCTACAAAAGAGATCGTCATCTCTTCCCCCTTAGACATTTCACGTTAGCATCCACATCGATTACGAGATGTGATGCTTCTTGTCTCCACATCGATGGCAAGATGTGGGAGTCCTCAAGCCTTTATATAACTTGGCTTTCGTTGGGGTGTAAGTTCCGGGGATCGTCCTCCCCCACCCGTCATCATCGTGTTGGGGTGTCTGGCTTACAAGGACCGTCCGTCCCCACCCGTCGATGACTTTCAGACATCCTGTCTGGTGCAGCCCGTTGCGAGTCTCCCGTCTAGCCTACGGGCTCCGACAACGGTGATCTTGGTGGACCTCCTGTCACACCCTGGGCTCCTGGTTCGTCGTGAGTCTCCCTACCGTCCTTAGGGCTTCACCGACCGAACCACCTCGTCCTCCTCTGAGGATAACCGCCCGTATACCTATGTGGGTTCTTTCCGAGGTCTGTGGCCGGTGGGCCAATGGCTGATGGGACCATGGCTGCCCTCCACCTCCGCCAGAGCTCGGTCTTCCCACTCAAAGAAAAGAGGGAACGAAGGGACAATAACAGGGAAGGGGGTAAACCTTGTTGCGGGAAAATTTACCGCAACAATGGGTTATCAGAAAACCAGAGTATATGTTAGCAATGCTAGTGTACATAAAATGATAATCGACCGATTGCGCGGTACGGGTATAGGCGCGTACACTTTCTCTCCAAAGGAAACGAAAAAAGCTTCGATTATGTTGAAAGGTCTTGATGCTGACACACCCTGTGAAACCATTAAACAAGCGTTGCAGGCATTGGTTCCTAATGTCAAAATAAGTAAAATAGTTCCATTTATTACTTCTAAAACAAAGGAACTTAATATAAAATTGAATATATTCTTGGTACAACTGGAGACAGGATAAGAATCTTATAAATATTAGATATTTGCTCTATCAACGTATCTACTGGGAAAAAAAACAAAACCGAACGGTTATTAGATACTATCGTTGTCAGCGTTTTGGGCATTCCGGTGAATGCTGTGCATATAACAGTCGATGCGTTCTCTGTGGTGAATCTCATGATTCTACCATATGCATCAATTTAGCAAAATCTCTTAAGGAGGCAAACCAGCCTGTACCTCAACCAAAGTGCATTAACTGCAATTCAACTGGTCATGCAGCCAGCTACAGTGGTTGTCATTCGTACACTAAATACAAGGAAAAAAAACAGTCTCTAACTCAAAGAGCAGAAACATTTTCTTACATAAAACAAAAAGAAGTAGAAGATCAAATTAGTAGTCTTGTCAACCCTAGTGTATCTTACGCCCAAAGAGCAAAATCGGCAGTTGATGATTCTTATAACAACCAAAAACTTGTGTCTTCAACAAGTACACCCTTTATAGGCAAAACAACAGCCGCCGCTACAAATAGTTCAAACTGTTTTACGAGTGACCTCAGTTAATTCCTTAACGAAGCGCAAATTTTTTTTAATATTTCATTCAAAGAGCTATTAATAAACATTAGGAAATTTTGGCCTGCATACCAACAACTACAAACCAAGGAGGAAAAGATGTTTGCTTACCTTGAATTTGTTGCCTCAATAGTAGTTTAACGATGATAGAAGTAAATAAACTTAAAATAATATCGATGAATATCAATTCAATAATCTCTCATGAAAGAAAGCTGGCAGTGTCTGATGTTCTAAAAAATAAAAAGCCTCAAATATGTTTCCTTTCTGAAATCAGATTAAAGAGCAGACATAATCCACAATTCGAAGGCTATAACTTCATACCGGGAAACTCTGGTAGGGGTACAGCCATTATATTGGATCAACGGTATAAATATGACCCGATTCCTTTCCAAAGTAGTTTGTTTTCAGTATGCTTGGTATCCTTAACCTCACAAGACGCTACCAATTCATCTTATCGTCTAGTTTTAGGAAGTATATATATTCCTTCTAATGCTAGTCAACTTTTACAAGATGAGCTCGATAGGCTTTATAATTTAATTAATACATATGAAGCAGCGATTATAGGTGGAGACTTCAACTCACGACACACATCATGGGGGAATAGCACATTGAATAGAAATGGAAACCTTTTTTAAAACTGGTTTTATAGTGCACCATTCACGGATTTAGATTTGGTATCTCCCAACAGTCCCACATTTCCAAGATCTTCTTCAGTCCTTGATTTTTTTCTTATCTCCGCTACTCTGAATTCAGCAAGAAATTTCCTACAATTTCGGATCATTTTGGAATAGAAATGGAGGTCCAACTCACAAACTTTTTCCTGCTCATGTTACCACCCCCATATCACATAAGCTTCAAAAACACCGATTGGGAAATCTTTAGATCAAGCCTTCATAACCGTCTTTCGCAGCTCTATATCCCAACCAATAGAAATGTATCGAATATTAAAACATATGCAATAATTACCCAAATAAATGAGCAAATAAAACTCTGTATAGTGGCAAAATCCGACGTCCATAACACTAAGAAGCTAAGATACAATAATATCTCCGATCTCACAAAAAAATTAATTAAACTCAGAAACACCTGGCTTAGACAACTGAAGAGAATATTTCATCGCCATCTGAATAGATTCAATCAAGAATACCATGAACTTTATTCCAAAATCCAGTGTCGTAGTAGGATAATTAAGGAACGCGGTTTGGCACAAGGGACTGTTATTCAAAATCATAAGGCTAGGGTGCCCGACGTGGACGACGCGATTAATTTACAGTTTCCTGCAAAACAGAACCACTTTTATCGTCATCGGCACAGAGCAATCGGAATATTTTAATGTGTGTTCAGGTGTACCACAAGGGTCTGTCCTTGGGCCAATTCTTTTTATATATTCCTCGATGACTTTCCATTTAGGCAGATCCTGGCGATATTCTCTACGCCGACGACACCACAATATTGGCCAGTGGAATAAGACCAATCGATGCCCTCAAAAAGCTTAAGGATAGAATAAATATCTTACAGAACTATCTAGGGAAGTGGAGACTAAAGATAAATACCCATAAAAGCGGCTTAACATGTTTTAGAAATGCTAGTGGAAAAGGATAGTGACCTGTCAAGGAAAGCAAACGGTTAGAATTTCAAATTAATGGAAGTCCCATTCCACTGCGAGTTGAAACTAAATATCTAGGTATTCATTTTCAAAATAGACTTTTGTTTAACAAACATGGCCGGAGAGCTCTAGCCAAAGCAAAAACGGTAACAGGTGTTCTAAAACCTCTCCTCAATTCAAAACAACTCTCGCAAAATACGAAGATATTGATGTTTGAAACGCTCATAAGGCCAATTCTGACTTATGGTTATGCATCTTGGTTTACAATTTCACCTACAGTTGCCAAGAAAATGGAGAGTTTTGAAAGGAAAATACTACGCTTTTGCTGTGGTAAGTTTAGAAAACCAGATAAAAAGTGGTTCTCTAATAAAATGCTCTACGAGACAACGAGAATGACCCCCCTGATGATTTATCAAGCAGAACTCAAGAAATTGTATCGAATAAAAGAGCATCCCAACCCACTGAGAACCCTGTTAGACTCCAATATTGACAGCTGCGTGAACGATAATTATTATCTTTCGCCGTTTAATCTCTTACATACCGCATCGTTACAGCTTTTAAGACCTGAGGCAAGTGGAGGCTTAGTCGTTCCATTTTACGAGAAAGCATCTCCATGTAACCTTAGAGGTTAACCAACCACTCAGTGTTTCATGGACTCCGGTCTTTGATATTAAGCAGTATCCAATCTCTTTCGTTTGTAAACTAACTTTATAGATCATTAATGAGATTGGAAACTCTAAATCCCAGCATTTCGTATTTTTAGTTTAAGTTGTTTTATGTTTTATTTAGTATAGTTTTGCCAAAAAGAGCATCACTGAGAATATATGTCGGGAGCGAGCATATACTAATAAGTATTGAAATTAAATAGAATTGTATATTCTGATTGCATATGTAAATGTAAAAGATACATTTTGTTCAGTTGTAAATAGCCAGACATACTTGCTAAAGTCGGCCACATTTATATACTTTGTGAATACAAAACCTTACTGATCGAAATTTTGTTATGTCTCAATAAAGTTAAATTGTAATTGTAATTGTTATGTAGTTAAGATGGGTGTGGATGACAGCATTTAATTTTTTTAGACTGTCATTGCCTAAGATACCGTGGAACGTTTTTAATGTCGGCAAGAGACAAAATTTCTATCTGTTTGGCCAAATAAATTTAAAAAAGTATGATGCGTGATTTTAATATCACCAGCTATGGACTTTGCCAGAGAATATTGTTTGTTCGGAATGGGGTTTTCGATCAAATTGGATTGGATGTAATTCCTGCTAGAGCCTGTATCGATTAGAAAATTAAAATTTTTCCACTCTTCGTCTTACATTGAAGGTAAGGAAGCGAAGAGTCAGTCAGCCTAAAAAATGGAGATCGCTGAATTCTGATACTCCAGCGTTAGATGTGTCTTGGGGAGGATTCTCAATTTGGTTTAGTACGTACTATCTTAGATTGGGATCATGGCTTATTTCTTCAATATTTGCTTGTTGATATAATGTTGGAAGATCACCATTAAATTCTCTTATGTTCGGTTGATGGTAGAACGCGTAGAGTTCGTTCAGGATATGTTTTCTGTAGGTTGTATCACGAAATTAGGTGCGGGGTAATTGTAGTTGGGATACTCTATTCCAGTACTCGGTGGGTTTGGGCTTCCAAGGTCTATATGGAAGTTCCTTTGAATCTGCTCAGGAATCCGGTTTTGCATTGAGGGATTATTTGGTTGGGGTCTTTTTCCGGCGTGTTTGTTTGGTTGTGGTTGGTTTTGGTAGTTAATGGTTGAGGGACTATTAAGTCGATGTTTCCATCGGCTCTGGTTTGGGTTGGGGTTTTTGTGGTCTGGGTGGAGCGAAACTTTGACCGACGTTCTGATAAGGGGGAAACCATGGGTGCTGTGGGTACTGTGGATACTGTGGGTATTGCGAATACCGTAGGTACTGTGGGTATTGCGAAAACTGTGGGTATTTTGGGTATTGTGCTAGTTGAGAATAAAATTGTTTTTGCTGTGGAGAATGTGAATTATTTTTCCGGGGAGGAAGATCATTCTGGATTGGATTATTTAACCCAGCACTATGATTATGTGCACAGTTAGAGCGATATTTCTGATTTTTTAATTTGACACAAAGATGGAGTGCTTGAGGCAGGTCAGTTGGTTCCCGCATTCCCAACAGCCTTTTCTCTATACGTTCGCGTTAGAAGTGCTAGCGATTCTGGACTTATGTTCATACAAGAGACTTTGTTTAATATCAATGAAAGGTGTGTGAACACTGTTTGATAAAATTGTTGGACAGTTTCTTTGCCCTAAGCTAATGCCGTCATTTGGTACTCGAGTGTACCGATATCACGCTTATCAGCATAGTGGAGGATTAAACAATGTGAAATTGCTCTCCAGTCCAGCGGCGTATTGTATGATTATAATGCCGCATCTGCATCGCCTGTGATTTTGTTTCGGATTACGTTAAGTATACCGAAATACTTTGGGCTACCAACAAGAGATTCATAAATTGTCAAGATTCTTTCAACGCTCTTTTTCCAAGAACTAAATTCGGCTACTCTGCCAGAAAATTCTCGAAGGCTTTTTACGATATCTGGGATTTTTTCCAGATCGGATAAGTTGTTTCTGTACTCAACGTTAATACATTGATCTTGGGCAGCAAAGAGTTCTGCGTTTGGGTTGATTATGGAACTAACAATAAGATGTAACAAATTTTATTAGAGAGAAAAAAAAAATGTTTTGAGTTACTTGTAACTACTCTTTTTATTCCTTTCTTAATTATAATACTTAAAATTATTTTGGAATGAAATTCCCAATTGTCGCTTTTGTTTAAGCAATATATTTTGTGAATTATTTTAATACTTTATTTTCTTAAACACTCTTTTTGTTTTTTTTTTTATATCTTTGTTCTTATAAAAATCTTTTCCTTTTTTTTTTATCAACTTCTTTTGATAAAATTGAAATCTTAGTTTATGAACGAATATTATAAATTTTAATAATTATTAATTCTTACATTAATACGATCCTTATCATACTGTTATTCCGGAGCGGCTGGCAGCTTCTCGCTGTCTCCTTTTCTTCCTGGAGATAGGCTACTAAGGGGCGACTTTTCTCTGAAAGAGAGTTGAATCTTCACGCGCACGACCAATGTTATTTTATTTATTTAGCTGTTATTAGATGCACTATGACACTTTTTGCCAGCTTTTTTTTTATCACTTGTGGTTTGTCTTAGTTTTTGTTATTCTATCGCGTACCGCTACTATGTTACTTTTATTCACGCCTTTATTCACGACTGCTCGGGCGCCAGTTATTAGTTTCTTTGTCGCGTGGAATTAAAACATAATTTTTTTTCGAACGGATGACCGCTCGGTTTAAATCTTTATTCAACTCTAAAAATAATAACATTTAAATTTTCTTTTAATATCAAAGGTAAACAACAGTTGGAAAGATATCGCTGGTTAGGCAGCTTGGTGTCTATTCTAGGAGAAACGGGAGTCGACAGACAGTGGGTTCAAGTGTCTGGAATTAGGTCGGCAAATTCTGCGAAATGGAAGCTCAGGTGTACGGATAGAATTGTTGTAGGAAAATGATGAGTGCAAATAGTTGATCATGTGATTGTTTGATGATGCACAGGGAGTCAATCTTTTGGGTGTTATCTTATATATGTGATTAAATCGGGAATCCAGTTTTGCATAACTTTAGAATCATGCATCATTAATAAACTCTTTCAGTTCGAGAGTTCAGTTATTACCCCAGTTTCAAACCAGAAGTTACGAGAAAGAACTAGAACCCGACAAATGTGGTATAAATACAGGATGCGAAACTGCGGACGATAAGCTGATTTTTGGAAAGCAATAGAAAAGGAGCTAAGACTTAATAGTGAAAGAGATCGTTTGTGAATTAATTGAAAGTTGTTTTTAAATAATAATAAATATAATGTTTTGGAAAGGAATAACGTTTTATCATTTCAAACCCTAGCCGAAATATTACATTGGTCAGAAGTGGGATAAAACTTATTCTGAGAGCTGTAAAGAAAAAAAAAAAAAAAAACAAAACATGCCCCGTACATTGCTGCAACCAAGTATACCCCAGCTGAAAATTGAGCTAGAGAAGCGGAATCTCTCCGCAGCTGGAGGGAAAAGTGATTTGATTCTTTGGCTACAAGAATCGATCGAAAAAGATGGAAAAGATCCGAAATCCATTTCGTTCGACGCAGAAGAGGAGCTTGTGAGCACAGGGGTTGACATGTCTGCCATGATGGAACAGCTCCTTCGATTGAATTCTAAGTTAGAAGAACAAAGGAGAAGTATGGATTCTAAATTTGAAGAACAGAAGAATTCCTCAGAAGAACAAAGGAAAAGCAGGGATTCTAAGTTTGAAGAGCAGAAGATTTCTTTAGAAGAACAGAAGAATTCTCTAGAATAACAGAAGAATTCCATTGTTGCCGCGCAGAAAGACACTGTTGAAGAGTTCAAGAATTGTCTAGAAGCAAAATTCGAAATAATCGATCAAAAATTAAATATGCACGAGGCAAAACTCGCAAAGGTTGGAACCGAATTCCAGGAACAGCTTGTGAAAGTCGAGGAACAGTTCGGGAAGGTTGAAAACAATATTGAGAATCTTGCCAAAGAACTAGAGAGAGTGAAGAAACAGAAGGCCCGAGAAATTTCTACAGACTGCCCTAGAAGGAAAGAGATGCAACCGCCTATTTTTGATGGCCGAACATCGTGGCCAATATAAAGAAGACAATTTGAAGCAGCTGCCATGACCAACCACTGGGAGGACGGAGAAAAGTCGATTGCGCTCACGCTGGCTCTGAGAGGTACAGCTGCGGAATTGCTGCAAACCATCTCAGAAGATAAACAACTCAACTCCGACGCATTGGTTAAAGCCATGAAAATTCGCTTCGTAGAAGACCATATGTAGCAAGTATACAGAGTCCAACTGCGCAGCAGAGCCCAGAAGAGGGGTGAAACACTTCAGCAGTTGCAGGCCGATATCGAACGGTTGACGCATTAATCTTATCCTAATGCCGGAGAAGACCTTATCAACGAAATGGCTGTAGAGGCGTTTACCCAAGAGATTGAAGATACGCAGCTGCAGACGGCTGTAATAATGGCTGGAAAACTAACTCTCCCTGAGGCTCTAGCATTTGCCCTGAATTCACGGTGCAGAAGTCGGCTTCTGGAATTGACGCCCCCAGGATCAAAATCCAAGTCTCCCAAACAAAACGAAGTAACAAGAGTCTTACAGTGGAAGCCCGCATTGGTCAGAATAAGTGTATGGCTACCATTGACACCGGTGACACCGCTTCCATTACAAGAAGGGATATCGCTCATGATTCATGGCTGTACAATACCAGTAGCAACTGTCTGGAAACAGCAACAGGAGCGGCGGCGAAGGTGTATGGAGAGGTTCTTCTTGCGATCAATCTGGCAGGACTAACATTCACCCACGTATTCCTAGTGGCCAATATACGTGAAGAGTGCATCATTGGACTTGACTTCATGAAGGCATATAATGTAGTGCTTGATTCATGTACTTAAGTACACTTGTGGTTTGTCTTAGTTTTTGTTATTCTATCGCGTACCGCTACTATGTTACTTTTATTCACGCCTTTATTCACGACTGCTCGGGCGCCAGTTATTAGTTTCTTTGTCGCGTGGAATTAAAACATAATTTTTTTTCGAACGGATGACCGCTCGGTTTAAATCTTTATTCAACTCTAAAAATAATAACATTTAAATTTTCTTTTAATATCAAAGGTAAACAACAGTTGGAAAGATATCGCTGGTTAGGCAGCTTGGTGTCTATTCTAGGAGAAACGGGAGTCGACAGACAGTGGGTTCAAGTGTCTGGAATTAGGTCGGCAAATTCTGCGAAATGGAAGCTCAGGTGTACGGATAGAATTGTTGTAGGAAAATGATGAGTGCAAATAGTTGATCATGTGATTGTTTGATGATGCACAGGGAGTCAATCTTTTGGGTGTTATCTTATATATGTGATTAAATCGGGAATCCAGTTTTGCATAACTTTAGAATCATGCATCATTAATAAACTCTTTCAGTTCGAGAGTTCAGTTATTACCCCAGTTTCAAACCAGAAGTTACGAGAAAGAACTAGAACCCGACAAATGTGGTATAAATACAGGATGCGAAACTGCGGACGATAAGCTGATTTTTGGAAAGCAATAGAAAAGGAGCTAAGACTTAATAGTGAAAGAGATCGTTTGTGAATTAATTGAAAGTTGTTTTTAAATAATAATAAATATAATGTTTTGGAAAGGAATAACGTTTTATCATTTCAAACCCTAGCCGAAATATTACATTGGTCAGAAGTGGGATAAAACTTATTCTGAGAGCTGTAAAGAAAAAAAAAAAAAAAACAAAACATGCCCCGTACATTGCTGCAACCAAGTATACCCCAGCTGAAAATTGAGCTAGAGAAGCGGAATCTCTCCGCAGCTGGAGGGAAAAGTGATTTGATTCTTTGGCTACAAGAATCGATCGAAAAAGATGGAAAAGATCCGAAATCCATTTCGTTCGACGCAGAAGAGGAGCTTGTGAGCACAGGGGTTGACATGTCTGCCATGATGGAACAGCTCCTTCGATTGAATTCTAAGTTAGAAGAACAAAGGAGAAGTATGGATTCTAAATTTGAAGAACAGAAGAATTCCTCAGAAGAACAAAGGAAAAGCAGGGATTCTAAGTTTGAAGAGCAGAAGATTTCTTTAGAAGAACAGAAGAATTCTCTAGAATAACAGAAGAATTCCATTGTTGCCGCGCAGAAAGACACTGTTGAAGAGTTCAAGAATTGTCTAGAAGCAAAATTCGAAATAATCGATCAAAAATTAAATATGCACGAGGCAAAACTCGCAAAGGTTGGAACCGAATTCCAGGAACAGCTTGTGAAAGTCGAGGAACAGTTCGGGAAGGTTGAAAACAATATTGAGAATCTTGCCAAAGAACTAGAGAGAGTGAAGAAACAGAAGGCCCGAGAAATTTCTACAGACTGCCCTAGAAGGAAAGAGATGCAACCGCCTATTTTTGATGGCCGAACATCGTGGCCAATATAAAGAAGACAATTTGAAGCAGCTGCCATGACCAACCACTGGGAGGACGGAGAAAAGTCGATTGCGCTCACGCTGGCTCTGAGAGGTACAGCTGCGGAATTGCTGCAAACCATCTCAGAAGATAAACAACTCAACTCCGACGCATTGGTTAAAGCCATGAAAATTCGCTTCGTAGAAGACCATATGTAGCAAGTATACAGAGTCCAACTGCGCAGCAGAGCCCAGAAGAGGGGTGAAACACTTCAGCAGTTGCAGGCCGATATCGAACGGTTGACGCATTAATCTTATCCTAATGCCGGAGAAGACCTTATCAACGAAATGGCTGTAGAGGCGTTTACCCAAGAGATTGAAGATACGCAGCTGCAGACGGCTGTAATAATGGCTGGAAAACTAACTCTCCCTGAGGCTCTAGCATTTGCCCTGAATTCACGGTGCAGAAGTCGGCTTCTGGAATTGACGCCCCCAGGATCAAAATCCAAGTCTCCCAAACAAAACGAAGTAACAAGAGTCTTACAGTGGAAGCCCGCATTGGTCAGAATAAGTGTATGGCTACCATTGACACCGGTGACACCGCTTCCATTACAAGAAGGGATATCGCTCATGATTCATGGCTGTACAATACCAGTAGCAACTGTCTGGAAACAGCAACAGGAGCGGCGGCGAAGGTGTATGGAGAGGTTCTTCTTGCGATCAATCTGGCAGGACTAACATTCACCCACGTATTCCTAGTGGCCAATATACGTGAAGAGTGCATCATTGGACTTGACTTCATGAAGGCATATAATGTAGTGCTTGATTCATGTACTTAAGTACAGGAACGTTGAGATTCCGATGGTGTACAGGAATAAGAATGCCGCATGCTTTAGGACAGTATTCACTGACGACTACGGTATACAGCATGGGACACCCTTTAGTCTAATGAAGAAATAACATAAAGAAAAGCAGATTGGTAGGAAATATCCAATAAAAGTCCCGAACTAAAGGCATACTGGGCACAGTGGGACTCGTTTCATGTTCAGGATGGTGTTTTGAGACGAAGGTGGTAGAGCTCGGATGGAAATCCGTTTGTGATGCAGCTCGTTGTGCTAAGGTCAAGAGTCAGTGACGTGCTAAGGGCGCTGCACGGTGGAGTATCCGGAGGCCACCTGGGAGTGAATAAGACGTTAGAAAAGGTGCGAGAACGTCTTTATTGGGTGCACGCCAAGGACGATGTCGAAAATTGGTACAGAAAGTGTGTCACCTGCACCGCCAGTAAAGGCCCGAGGGTTTAAACTCATGGCAGAATGCAGAAATACAACGTTGGAGCGCCCTTCGAGCGAACCGCAATTGACATCGCAGGACCGTTTCCTGAAACCGAAAATAGAAATCGCTACATTCTTGTTGTTATGGACTACTTCAGTAAGTGGCCTGAGGCTTTCGCTATCCCTGAACAGGAAGCCAAAACCGTGATTGAGCAGATCGTTTACGAAATCGGCGTACCCATAGAATTGCACTCGGATCAAGGGCGCAACTTCGTGTTCAAGATTTTCTAAAGGGTGTGAGAGCTACTGGGAATCAAAAAATCACCTCTCCACCCACAATCGGGCGGGATGGTAGAGCGCTTCAACAGAACATTGAATGAAGCTCTATCAAAGGTCGTTGGCGACAAGCAATGCGATTAGGATAGGCAGATTCCAATGTCTCCACTATCCTATCGGAGTGCAGTACACAACAGCACAGGTCGCGATCCATCCGAAATCCTTTTCGGTCGACAGTCCGGTTATCTTGTGAATTGATGTTTGGATCACCGCCGTCTGAAGAGAACAGAAATGAATACGGCTATATCGCAGACCTCAGACAGATTATTAGGGACATGCACCAAAGAACCAGGGATAAGATCAAGATAGCCAGTGACCGCATGAAGACGAGGTATGATGTCAAGGGGACCACAACGGGATTCGAGGAAGGAGATCAAGTGTGGCTATATAACCCTCGTAGACGGAAAGGTGTATCAGCCAAATTACAGCACGACTGGGAAGGACAATATAAAGTCGCAAAACGCATCGACGATGTTGTCTATCGCATTCAACGAGGAAGAGGCAGAATGAAAGTGGTTCATGTGGATCGAATACATCGCTATATTGGGAGAATGTCGAAGAGTTTGTCCGGGACGAACAAGTTTAAGAGGGGGATATTGTGGTATATATGTTATTAAATCAAGAATCCAGTTTTGCATAACTTTAGGATCATACAGACTTGGAGAGTTCATTATTACCCCAGTTTCAAACAAGAAGTTACAAGAAAGAACTATAACCAGACAAATGTGGTATAAATACAGGATGGGAAACAGCGTACGATAAGTTGATTTTTGGAAAGCGACAGAAAAGGAGCTAAGTCTTAATAGTGGAAGATAAGAGATTTAAATTGTGAAATAGTAGTGAAATTGGTTGTGAATTATTTGAAATTTGTTTTTAAATAATAGTAAATAGTGTCTTGAAACAGAGTAACGTTTTATCGTTTCGAACCCTAGCCGAAATATTATAGTCTGATATGAGAAATTGCTAACAAATATCCGTATATTATGGATGAGGTTTTGGACAGATTTTATGAAACTATGCATATAGTATACCTAGCCTCGCACCTACCCCAAATCCAACAATGTGATCAAGCAGGGCGGTTGATTTAAATTCTTTTCAAATTTTAGTTCAGTTTTCGTTATCTACGAAATTATCAGAGAGCATTCCATAAACAGTGCAATGTATATGGGGGACATGTTGCCCCCCTGCGACCATTTAATTCCCTCGTTCAGTTGCGATTGCCGAATCAAGAAAAAAAACAAACGATCTGGGAGCCCTTCTGATTGCATAATGTAAGGAGAGAATTCTTTTATTTAAGATACGAGTATCGTTGCATACTCCTAAGTAAAACTGGAACAAGCTTCATCTTCGTTTTTTATGGTAAAACCCAAAATACGGGTACCCTAGTACCCGGATGGTTACCCAGGTGGCTTTGAATTCATTTATTATCTTTTAAAATTCATTTTTGCAGCGATTTTCGTTGTACGTAATTTCAGATCTGAAGTTTTCAAATAAAATTTTCGAAACCATTCTCTACCTCGAATTGTGTCCACACTTGCATTGATAACGTACAAATCGGACTGCATCGTTTTATTATTGTACGAGTATGTCACGTTGACCGTGGCTTTACCGACAGGATATATTATTTCGCCCGTGTTTGTTCTTAAGTGTCAAGATGTCGGTTGAAAAGTCACATTAGGGAGTAATCTTTCTTTTGTTTCCAATGACATTGTGTTTACTGCCGCCCCTATATCCACTTCCATTGCGCATTGTGCATCTTCTATATTTTACTTGAGCATACATATTCCTGAATCGGTTTCGTCATCACTGTAATTGGTAATTTCGATTGCACGATTGTCAACAATTTTGTCGCTGAAACAAACTTCTTGGACGTGACCGTTTCTCTTGCATTTGTGACATTTCAGATTTTTGCTTGGACATGAATTAGCTCTGTGCCTTGTTTTACCTCATTTGAAACATTTGCCCTCCAATATCTCAAATTCAGAATACGATTTACTTTTATTTTTACTGTAATTTATGTTTTTAGATGAATGCGTTGTATTGGAATGTTAGTAATCATTTTTCATTTGATTTACTTGGTATTGGTTTCTAATCTCTTTGCTTTCAATTTCGGAAGTCTCGATTGACAACGCGAGCTGAACCGCGTCGTCAAACGTTTTGCTCGCATCGTGTGGCAAAAGGCACTCTCGAATGTCGTTATCTCGTATGCCTCTAACGAGTTGTGATCTTAGTTGTGTCGAATTTGTTAATTGTTTGCAATTGCTGCATGCAAAGTTGCAGTTGGTCAACAGCTTCTTGAAGTCGGCTTGGAAATTTGCAACTGACTCTCCCACGTGTTGGACATGATTTGGAAATTTGTGTTGTTCGGATATTTCACTTGGGATAGAGCATAAATGGGAACGTAATAACTTAATCAAGTCTCCGAATTTCTTCATTTTCGGGTTTTCCGGTGCGGTTAAACATGTAAGAATGTGCTACAGTTTTGGGCTCAAGCAATTTAATAGTATTTTTACACTGATTCTATCACCTTCTAGATCATCCTATGACCAGCCTCTGAGATCGACATAGTTTTTTATTCTTTTTAAGTTATTTTCATCGAATGCTTGTAAGTTGATGCCTTGCGATGGAGTAGCGGGACTTCACTCTGATCGAAGTTTGAGCAATCTTTCAGCTAATTTTTTTTTATTCCACAGACTCGTCACCAGTTGTTGTGTTTTTTAATAAACTCGATATAAATGTTCAATGTGAAAAGATAAGAAATTAAAGGTTATTCATATATTAAAATTAAAACTTGTTAGTTTACTTAATACGAGAAAGACGAAGCATGGTTGCGGTTGGAAGAAATACAAAAATGGAATGAATTGAAATTTGACATATGAAATTTAACATAATCTGACATATATATGAATTCAAATTATGTCAACTCATTGTTTTTTTTTTAAAGTTGAGTAGTAAGTAATAATATATAGGTACAATAATTTCAAATGGCATTTAACAAATTGATGGTCATAGCAGGTTCTTTTTCATTCATTTGAGTTAATATGGGGGGCATGCTCACCCATGCAACCCCCATGCAAGGGCACACTGTTGGATTTGGGGTAAGTGCCAAATATTGTACAACAAAAACTCACTTTTCTATTTTTTCACTCAAATATGTCGAACTTTGTGCCTGAAAAAGTGTTTTTGCGGGGAGTTCTTTTTCATTACTTTAATATGAAGAAAACTGCTGCCGAAAGTCATCGTACTTTGGTGGAAGTTTATGGTGAACATGCGCTAGCTGAGCGAACGTGCCAAAAGTGGTTTGCACGATTTAAAAGTGGTGATTTTGGCTTGGAAGACGATGAACGTCCTGGGCAGCCAAAAAAGTTTGAAGATGAAAAACTGGAAGCATTACTCTATGAAGATTGTTGCCAAACACAAGAAGAGCTCGCAGAATCTTTGGGTGTCACTCAAGCAGCCATTTCAAGACGTTTAAAAGCAGCTGGATATATTCAAAAGCAAGGAAATTGGGTTCCACACGAACTCAAGCCGAGAGACGTCGGAAGGCGGTTTTGCATGTCCGAAATGCTGCTGGAACGCCACAAAAGGAAGTCATTTTTGCAACGGATTGTTACTGGTGATGAAAAATGGATCCATTACGGCAACCTCAAGCGCAAAAAATCATATGTGAAACCCGGCCAACCAGCCAAATCAACGGTAAAGCTGAATATCCATGACGCGAAGGTAATGCTCTGTATTTGGTGGGATCAGATGGGTGTGGACAACGCTACCGAACACAATTAATCCGTTTGAGAGAGTAGTATCCGAAAAACGCCCGGAATATGCGACTGTACAAGTTACGCCGGCTCCAAGCGAACTGCACGAACCAATATTTTACAATGAATGTACGTAAGGGTTTGGGGTAACAAAAGTACAGGTCCCTATTACTGAATTTAAGTATTACATGTACTATTCACATTGATGCATTTATAGTCAATAGCAGAAAATGCTGCAAATTCGGTTTTTTTCCGGTATTAGTTTTATATTCAGATGTTCGTTTTTCTCTTGATTCTGTTCGTGATTTTTGGTGGCTGCTCCAACGCTGGAAGTCAAGTCTTCATTGCATTATATGTATTAACAGTACAGCGGAGTGTTATTCTTAATTCCAATATTTGTTAGCAAATATTTGTAGGGGTTACTGGGCTCGAACTGTTTCGTTCTGTCGCCAACGTTGATACCTAAATCAAGTGGGTAGTTAGGGAAATATGGTTATAAAAAAAGTCAAATCGCTAGTCGTACACTGTCACCAGAACAAAATGTTACTGTAAAATATAAGTTGCAAATTCTGGCCGACACATAATTTTACAGATGAAGATAAGTAACAATTTGTAATATTTTCGAAGAGACAAAAGTTTTGTTATAATTTTTTCCTTATCCACTCGTATTTTTTATTTCGACAACTTATCTCTTCATTTACTTTCAAACTTATAGCTCAAATGTCCTCATATTACCAAACAAACGTGAAGCCTGGCAATAAGCAAATGCCTCTCACTGCACTGCTATCATGCAGTTATTACTACCATACAGGTAGCGCAATGGAATGGGCCGGACATAAGGCTGATGAAAAACTGTGATATACCTATATATATGCGGATTTGGAATATGCAGCAGACTTAGATAAAAAGTGTTAAGCTTTTGGCATGTGAAAGAGCATCTTACGAGAAACTGCATCATGGCTAAATTCACTCACATAAGCCTTATATGCGCCCAGGCCTCTACAAAAGACATGGACGACGACACCACAGAATGTTTTTGTGAACTGCTAAACAGGGCATATTAGCAATGTCCAGCGTACTAGATTAAAATCGTACTTGGCGGTTTTAACGCCAAGATAGGAAAAGAGACATCTTGGGTACGAGCATAGTCAAGAATAGTCTACACGTCACCACGTCCGACAACGGACCAATATACACAAATGGATATGGCGGTGTCCGGACCATGAAGAGTTTTGAGCAGCCAACATTGACTCGAAACACCACCTTGTAGCTGCGTGCAAATGCGGATTATTTCCCAATCCGGTATCATTGTTGACCGACGATTTTTTTCTTAAATTGAATGGATTTGGTCTGGACGATCTCTAGTTTTAACCCCTCTAAGCTCATGCGATTTGATACCTTTAGAGTTCTTCCTGTGGGGTTATAGAGTTAGCTCTATGTCAATAACCCAGTGACAACTCAAACATAACATCCAAACTGAAATTGCGACCATTGACCCGCAAAGCCTTTGAAGCTAACCCAGGGGAATAACGCAATAGAAAAGACCTAACCTTAGATGGTACGCACAAGTAGAAGTGGACATAAACCGACTTGGAGTGCGATACTGGAGGCAGTTAGCTAAAAATCGAACTACCTGGAGTTGCTTATTAGTTAAGGCCAAGGTTCACCTCGAACACTGGCCCCATTAAAGTAAGAAAGCACCTGCCAAATGTTAGATAAACCAATATATTTCGTCTTATGATGAGCATGTTCTTCCCTTCTATTTCTCACATATACTCGTATATTTTAATTTTTTTATTTCGATTATTTTTTTAATGCAAAATAGTATTAAAACTTATGCACTGCCACAAATTTAGTCACTTGCACCAAATCAGTCTAAATCGTTTTATTACACCGATTGATCGAAATCGATCAATTTTATCAGTCAAATCTAGTTCTTCTTGTACAGAGCACCTAAGTTTATTCTATTCGTCTTTATCTACTGTATTTTAATAATTACATGTTTTTTTCCAGCAGACTATGCAATTTATGACTACCAGTCATGTGAACACCGTTGCGATGAGATTTCTTCATCTGGACAGGAATTAAAAAAGCTTGATGGTAAATTTATAAAAACTTGCGACTGTCATCCAGATTGCGACTTGAGTGCAACATGCTGTCCAAATTATCGTCAAATATGCTTATTTGGTATGTAGATAAACGAATGTTTTATTTCCCTTATACTACGGGAAGCATAAATATGATATTAATGAAACTGTAAATATTTGGAGTTCCTTTGCTTTTTACTTGTTTACGAATTTCAAAGAGGTTAGTAATTATTTCGAAAAGGGGTCACCACCTCCGATTCTGATGAAATTTAAGAGAATAGGAATTTTCTGATAATTTTGATTATTTGTAGGGCCGGACTCTTATACTCGTAGTTGAGGAGATATATGCATTGCAAGTTAAGATACTACATAAAAAGGAGACAACAAAGTTTTCCGACTCGCCTGGGAGTATGCAATTATGTTTTAAATAAAACTATTCTTAATATTAAGTTCCTTCAACTCCTTACAATATCCAATGAAAAGAGCTCCTAGATCGTTTGTATTGTGGTATATATGTGATTAAATCAATTATCCAGTGTTGCATAACTTTAGGATCATACAAACTCTCCACGTTGGAGAGTTCAGTTATTACCGCAGTTTCAAACCAGAAGTTACCAGAAAGAACTAGAACCCGCCAAATGTGGTATAAATACAGGATGAGAAACTGCGGACAATAAGTTGATTTTTGGAAAGCGATAGAAAAGGAGCTAAGAATTAATAAGTGAAAGATAACAGATTTGAATTGTGAAATAGTAGTAAAATTGTTTGTGAATTAATTGAAAGTTGTATTTAAATAATAATAAATAGAGTGTTTTGAAACAGAATAACGTTTTATCATTTCGAACCCTAGCTGAAATATTACATTGGTGTCAGAAGTGGGATAAAACTTATTCTGAGTGCTGCGAAGAAAACAAAAAAACAAATGCCCCGTACATTGCTGCAGCTAAGTATACTCCAGCTGAAAATTGAGCTAGTGAAACGGAATCTCTCCGCAGCTGGAGGGAAAAGTGATTGTGAGCACAGGGGTTGACATGTCTGTCATGATGGAATTGCTCCTTGGATTGAATTCTAAGTTAGAAGAACAAAGGAGAAGTATGGATTCTAAATTTGAAGAACAGAAGAATTCCTCAGAAGAACAAAGGAGAAGTATGGATTCTAAGTTTGAAGAACAGAAGAATTCGATTGTTGCTGCACAGAAAGACAGAAGAAGAGTTCAAGAATTCTCTAGAAGCGAAATTCGAATTAATCGATCAAAAATTAAATATGCACGAGGCACAATTCGAGAAGGTTGGAACCGAATTCCAGAAACAGCTTGTGAAAGTCGAGGAACAGTTCGGGAAGGTTGAAAACAATATTGAGAATCTTGCGAAAGAACTGGAGAGAGTAAAGAAACAGAAGGCCCGAGAAAATTCTACAGACTGCCCTAGCAGGAAAATGATGCAACCGCCTGTTTTTGATGGCCAAACATCGTGGCCAATATATAGAAGACAATTTGAAGCAGCTGCCATGACCAACAACTGGGGCGACGGAGAAAAGTCGATTGCGCTAACGCTTGCACTGAGAGGAACAGCTGCGGAATTGCTGCAAACCATCTCAGAAGATGCCATAGAAAAGCGCTTCGGAGATGACCATATGCAGCAAGTATACAGATTCTGACTGCGCAGCAAAACATTTCAGCAGTTGCAGGCCGATATCGAACGGTTGGCGCATTTATCTTATCCTAATGCCGGAGAAGACCTTATCAACGAAATGGCTGTAGAGGCGTTTACCCAAGCGATTGAAGATAGGCAGTTGCAAATGGCTGTAAGAATGGCTGAAAAATGAACCCTCCCTGAGGCCCTAGCAATTGCTCTGACAATGAAAGCTGCCGACCAAGCATCTCAAGGAATCCACCGCGTGAGAGAAGTGACAGCCGTGGAATGCTCCTGCCAACGAGCAGACGTCGTGGAGCGGAACAGTGTGCGTGGAGGACAAATCCGTTGTTGGAACTGCAACAAAATAGTACATCTGCAGCGTGAATGCAGGTCTCCACTTAAACAACGCAGTTGTCCATAATGCGCTGCTAGGAGGCGTAACGAAGAGGCATCTGACAGGAATAACATCTATCCTGCAAGCAGCGCAACGTCAAGTCAACAGGCGGGAAACGTGTAAGAACCAACTTCAAGGGACAGAAGTTGGTTTTTGGAATTGACGCCCCCAGGATCAAAATCCAATTCTCCCAAACAAAACGAAGTAACAAGAGTCTTACAGTGGAAGTCCGCAAAGGTCAGAATAAGTGTGTGGCTACCATTGACAATGGTGCCACTGCCTCCATTATAAGAATGGATATCGCTCCTGATTCATGGCTGCACAATAAAAGTAGCTACTGCTTGAAAACAGCAACAGGAGCGACAGCAAAGGTGTATGGGGAGGTTGTTCTTACGATCAATCTGGCAGGACTAACATTCACCCACGTATTCCCAGTGGCCGATATATGCGACGAGTGCATCATTGCAGTTGACTTTATGAAGGCGCATAATGTAGTGCTCGACATCGGAACTCAAGTACTTAAGTACAGGAACGTTGAGATTCCGATGATGTACGGGAATGAGAATGCCGCATGCCTTAGGACAGTAGTCAGCAAGGACGAGATCTTACCACCTTCCGCAGAGACACTTATTTGGGCGAAGCTGGAAGGTGATCTTGGGAGCCATCGATTCTATTTGATTGAGCCGGACTCTAAAAATCATTATCAGAATTACGTCGTGGGAAAGATGCTCGTTGAGCTGAAAGGCAAAATGGTCCCAGTAAGAATCTTGAATGTGGGAAATAAGAGCATCAAACTTAAGCGAGGACAATCGATCGGAGCGTGCATACCGATAACTGTTGTCACCATCCATCCACCATGTTGTCTTTGCCATCAAGTAGCACAGCCGAGTGGAAAAGAACAATACTCAGGCAAACCGAGCTGAACCAGGAGCAACGAGCGATGGCAGAGGAACTAATTAACGAATTTGGAGACGTATTTGCCTCGCAGGATGGCGAATATGGCAGCACACATTTGGTACAACACCGAATAGACACTGGAGATGCAAGACCCATACGTCAATCTCCTAGGCGTTTACCATTAGCTAAGCAGACGGAGGTTGCAGAAATGGTTTCGACTATGGAAAATGAAGGGTTGATTGAAGGCTCTAAGAGTCCGTGGGCACCACCCGTTGTACTGGTCAAGAAGAAAGACGGCACCAATAGACTCTGCGTGGATTATCGCCAGCTAAATAATGTCACCAAGAAGGATAGCTACCCCTTGCCAAGGATTGACGACACTCTGGACACACTGTCAGGAGCACAATGGTTCTCCACACTTGATCTGAACTGTGGCTACTGCCAAGTACAGATTCATCCGGAGGACCGTGAGAAGACAGCCTTCACCGCAGGAAACGGGCTTTGGCAATTCACAGTAATGCCATTCGGATTGTGCAATTCTCCGGCAACCTTTGAGCGTCTAATGGAACGCGTTTTGCTGGGACTAACATGGGAAACCTGTTTGGTCTACCTGGACGATGTCATCGTGGTCGGCAAAACTTTTCAAGAACATCGAGATAACTTAGAGGAAGTGTTCCAAAGACTACGAAGTGCACAGCTAAACTTAACCCGAAGAAGTGTCATCTCTTTAGGCCAGATGTCAAATACTTGGGACACATCATCTCATCCGAAGGGGTAAGGACAGACCCAGAAAAGATCGAAGCGGTGAAAAATTGGCCAGTACCAAGAGACAAACACCAACTGAGAAGCTTTCCTGGACTCGCTACCTACTACAGGCGGTTTGTGAAAGATTTTGCTAGGATCGCAAAGAGTTTGCATCAACTAACAGAAAAGGGAAGACAATTCAAATTTTCAAGTGAATGCGAAAGAAACTTCAAAACTCTCAAACAACAACTATGTGGGACCTCTGTACCAGAGTACCCTACTCCAGGAAAAACATTTATTGTGGATGCAGATGCCAGTACCGTCGGAATTGGAGCTGTCCTTTCACAGATGCATGACGGGCAAGAGAAAGTAGTTTCCTACTTTAGTAAGGTGCTCTCTACGCCGGAAAGAAACTACTGTGTTACCAGGCGGGAACTTCTTGCTTTGATCTTGGCAACAAAGCATTTCCATAAGTACCTGTGCGGACGAAAATTCATTCTTCGCACAGACCATGCGTCTCTGAAGT